>CM054179.1:1542500-1847500 GCA_028829895.1 Sinotaia quadrata
AATTCATGAAACGTCTCAGATTCTGGTATAATATCTTTCAGTTTCAAGAAAATTGCTTTAGTATGCACAATGCATCTTAAGACAAATCAGCAATCAACTAGTTTATGCTAATGAATCTTTGGACACTTATTATTACGAGATTCCAAGTCACAGATTAAGTATACCATACGTAATTGCTTGAACACCAGCATAAAATAAATGCATTATGGTCATTCTAGTAAAGGCAAAATACTTCTTTTAAAATAAGTTTCAAATAATCACAATGATAACGTTATTTCAGTAGCCTAACGGTATAATACTGTACGAATTTTGGTTGTGTGACATTCATGTCTGTTTATTGTCCTTTTATTCGTATTTTGTAATATTAAATGAATTTAATAGAACATGACGAATTTCATAGTCAGTTTTCTGTATATTAATAATTTCTGAAAAATAAATCTTATTACTTCTCTGAATATTACTTGCTAACATTGTATATTACTCACAAACACTCCTCACACTGGGTTTTGCTAATAAATGTAGTGATTGGCAGACTCGACTTTAAAACTATTGTGTGACGTGAAACTATTCAGATTGGTCTGGATGTCATAAGTAAATACATCTTACAAGATTATTTAATTCTGTTAATAGGTAAGAAAACGAATGTGCATTTATAATAAATGAATACATTATTGTGCAAAACAACTGATTAAATAATCTATGATTTGTCGACATGCTAGAGAACAAATTATAGTTTTAAAATGTTCTTTGCTGCTTAAATAGAGGTTGCTATAAAGTAATTAAAAAAAATTAAACCATGGATTGAAGTGGTGCATTATGTATAAATGAAAAACATTGATCATACTAATTGTAATGTGAACTTTGTATCGCTATCCTGCAGATAAAATCTACTTTGGACACACAAATTGCAGGACTGGACAAGTTAGTGGACAAATTTAATCATGCCTTTTATCCAAAGAAGTTGGAAGAATACAAGAAAGTAAGCTAATAGTATTTACATCTACAATATCACTCAATTCCTCCCACAATATTTTGACTTCTTCTGTTTATATGACTGCTTCCTGTTGGTGCATCCATGCTTTTTCTGGGGTTTGAGATACATAGAGCCTGTCTACGTCTGCTTTGGGGTGTAAGGCTTTATTTATTGTAAGTAGTGTTCTTGTTCTTCTGTCCATTTCATTTATTTCATTTGCTGTCCAATCTATGATACATACATCCAGTGTAGCTTACTACTGGTAGCTTGGACTTCAGGACTTGTCTAACACGTTTTTCATACTCTCTCTTAACTTTGGATTTCACTTCTCTCTGCATATTTTATTGATGCTTTAGTATCCCGAAGTATTTATATCCATTTTCCATTGAAATATCGTTGATCTTTCCAATGTCGAATTATAAGCCCTCTGTTGTTTTGACCTTGCCTTTCTGGATGACATTTCTTCCACATTTCCATGTTGATGTCCTCACTGCAGATCTTGACAGTATTGATTAGGGATGTGATGTCACGTTCATTTTTACCCTACAACTTGAAATCGTCCATGTACAGTAGATGGCTGATGACCTGTCCTGCTTTCATTTGTATCCTAATCCTGTTTGCTGGATCACTTCACTGAGAGGATTTAATGGAATGCAGTGGTGATGGGGAATCTCCTTGGACTATTATTTTATGTCTGCAATATCTGTGTTGTATGTGAGGCTTTTTCATTGACTCATGAATTAGGTTCTGTATCGATAGCGCTAATTTGTTCAATTTTAATTTTTCATTATCCATGAATGTGGAACTGAATCATAGGCCTTTTGATATTCAATCCATACCATTGCAAGATTTGTTCTTCGTTTCTTGCTGTCTGTGACTATTGCCTTATCAATTGTCAATTGACCCTTTGTTCCTCTGGTCTAGCACCTTTTTGTTCATTGGTTAGAAGTTTGTTTGTTTCAAGGTGAGTCATGATTTTGTCAGCTATAATTCATGATAGTAACTTCCAGGTGGTTGATATGCATGTGGTTGGACGATATTGTTTTGATGTTTTGCCTTTCTGTGGATCTTCATAATTATAATCAGTCTTGTTTTTCACTTTATCATCCTTGCTGGTAGAGTTCCTGGTTTGTTTAATGTCTTGCTGTTATTCAGCAAATCTGCCATGTAAGGAGGTAAGATGTTTCAGAATATTTGTACTTTCCAGTTAGCCATCTTTCGTATCTTCTTGATGTCTTTCTCAATGATTGTGACGGTGCATTTTCAGGTACTTTTTCATGATCATCTTTCAGTTCCTGAATCCATCTGGCTGAGGTGTTATGCGTATTTGGATTGCTCCAAATGTTTTCCCAGAATGTTTTGGTATCTGGAATATTTGGTATTTGTTGTTCTGTTCTGGAATTTCCTTTAATTTCTTGGTATAGTCTTCCTGGGTGAGTTCGGAATATTTTGTTCTGTTGGAATTGCTGACCACTTGCAGTGTATCTCTTCAGACTATCTGAGTCCTTGAAGTCTTTGCTTTGTATCTTCTATTGTAGTCTTAATGTTTCTGCAGTAGAGAGGGTATTTATTATTATTATTATTATTATTATTATTATTATTATTATTATTATTATTATTATTATTATTATGCCTCTTTCTACGACTTCGGTTTGACTGGGATGGGCGAGCGTATAGTTTGGAAGGAACCGTTTTCCCTCCCTCGATAGTCCAGAGTTGGGATTTGAAACTGTCACCCATCCATGATTGTGACACAGCTCAGGCTGCTTAACTTTCTGGGTCAGTTTTTTTTCTGCTCTAACCGCTGGACTATCGAGACACATTATTATTATTCAGCCTCTTTCCACGACTTTTGCTTGACTGTCGGTTGTGATCCAAGGTCTCGGAATCTTACCAAGATTCTGGGAGATCCTAGGTTTTATTATTATTCAGTCTCTTTCCACGACTTCTGTTTGACTGTCGGCTGTGATCCAAGGTCTCGGAATCTTACCAAGATTCTGGGAGATCCAAGGTTTTACGGAGGATGTGGGCACTTCCGAGGAGCGCTGCTTTGAGTAGTGGAGCGATTCTGTGGTTTCCAGGGAGTTTATTCAGGTAGCCTTCCAATTCTGATGTTATGTTCCCCAAGGCTCCTATCACTATTGGTATCACTTCTGCTTTTACATTCCACAGTCTCTGGATTTCTAATCTGAGGTCTTGGTATTTTTCTATTTTTTTCTCTTTCTTTTGTTTTTATGTTTCTATCACTTGGAACAGCGACATCAATAATTGTTACTGTTCTGTTGGTCTTATTGAGAACTACAATGTCTGGTCGTCTTGCAGGAATCACCCGGTCTGTTCTTATCTCGAAGTCCCATAGTATTTTGACTTCTTCTGTTTCGGTGACTGCTTCTGGTTGATGCATCCATGCTCTTTCTGGGGTTTTTATGCCATAGTTCTCACACAGATTTCTATGTATGTGTTTTGCCACTTCATTGTGTCGTTTGGTGTATTCTGTTCCAGCCAGAACCTGACATCCAGATAGTATGTGTTCTGTTGTCTCATCCATGGATTTGCAAAGTCTACATTTGGAATCATTTGAAATTTTCATGATTTTCGTTTTGTGTGCTTTGGTGTTGAGTGCTTGATCTTGTGCAGCTGTTATGAGTGCTTCTGTTTCTGCTTTCAATCCTGCTTCTTTCAACCATTTGTACGTTGATTGCTTTGTTGATATTTCGTCAGATTGTCGTACATACTGGCCATGCAGAGGTTTCTGTCTCCAGGTATGTGCTAGTTCTCGCTTCGTTGTTTTCTTCCATGTTTCTTTGTCTGTTTCTGGTGGTTGGAATAGTCCAATCATTTTTACTAATTCTATCAGTGGATCATCTTTATTGTTATTCCAGATGTAGTCCACAAGGCCAATGACTTCTCCTTCAATGACATTTTTAATTTTCTTGAGACCTCGTCCTCCCATTTTTCGAGATACATAGAGTCCGTCTACGTCTGCTTTGGGGTGTAAGGCTTTATGTATTGTGAGTAGTTTTCTTGTTTTCCTGTCCAGTTCATTTATTTCATTTGCTGTCCAATCTATGATACCTCCAGTGTCGCTTACTACAGGTATTGCGTATGCATTAAGGGCTTGTATTTCGTTCGCCCCATTAACTTGGATTTCAGGACTTGTCTAACACGTTTTTCATATTCTCTCTTAACTTTGGACTTCACTTCTCTCTGCATATGTTTTTGATGTTGTAGTATCCCAAGATACTTATATCCATTTTCTATTGAAACATCATTGATTTTTCCGATGTCGAATTGCAGGCCCTCTGTTGTTTTGGCCTTGCCTTTCTGGATGACAATTCGTCCACATTTCTCAATGCCGAATTTCATGTTGATGTCTGTCACAGGAAATGAGGGACAGAAATTATATTTTATTTCATTTTAAAAACCGCTAACAAAACTAGTTGAAGTAACCCGAGTTTTGTTATTTTTCGTATGTAGCATGTAAATTCCAGTAACGGTCACCTAAGATCTCTTTAGTAGACAGACGTTCGTGACGCAGTGTGTGTTAATTATCATATTGAATATATATATTAGTTTATGAAGAATATGTATATTAAATAAATTGGGACAACTGCGCACTTCGGTCACATGTTGTTGACGAGAGAAATGGCCAGTGCGCATTAGTATTGACCACAGAAAAGCGTGCATCACGATTACCACTATATATCCAAGGCAAAAATCATGTCACAGGACATAGCTTCTGGAAGTTTTGGAGACCTTCAGTAAAGCTATATAAGAGGCAAAATGAAGACTTTTACTCTCAATGTTGAAAACGTCGATTCGTCTGAAGCCAGTCTAACTTCACGTATGAATTATCTCATGTACAGAGATTTCATAAAGGAAAGCTGCAATAATCTCTTTCCATCCGTTTTCCATCCGTCTGATGCCATATATTGAGTAACGAGGCAAAATTACTCAGTATAACTTTTGGCAAAGTGGAAAGTTCACTGTCCAGAAAAACCCGATGCATGCGACGCTGGTTGTATGCAGTTAACGACACGAGGGACCAACTTGTTCTCCCCCCTGTCTGAGAGTTCGGTTGGACAGATCTATCCCGCTATTGGGAGGCTAGCACCGAGATTTCTTACAGACATCCGGATTTCTACACTCAATGTAATGCGACGACACATCCCACTGGACGACTCCACCCGATAATGCTAAACGTCGTTGGGGTGTCCGTTTCCACGACAACCGGTACAACGATAATTATCGAGGCTGACAACAGTCAGCTAAATTTCAGATTTCTCCCCAGTGATAATCTGAAAGTGGTGCCTAGATTCTGCAGAATCTTCACCTGTAATGCGACGCCTCAATTGCGCCGTGATCTTCACTTTGAAGTGCCGCTTATAAGTGACGTGTGAGCTTACGTCATCTCCTTGGAACTCTGACATTAATAGTGAGTAATCATTAGCAGGCTAACGCGCACATACTTAAGTCTAGGACTCTTAAGAAAATGAACACTATTATATCGTTTGCAAAATAAGAACTCTAATGTTAAAAGTAATGCTTATTTTACATGTCAACTATTGTTAAAGCGGCCCCATTTGCCGCATAAGAATTGTGTAATTAATCTTTATTTTATATTTTGAATTTCATCATTTTCATCTCCCCTTATTTCCCACAGAGTGTATGACATTGGAAAGTTGAATGAATGATTAATCACTGTGCGAAAGAGTAGTGCCCCCTTTTAAATCGGGAAATAAATAACCTGATTTAAACATCTTTCAACTCTCTTGTTATTCATAGTTTTTGAGAGGGACGAAAGAATTTGTACTATTGTTTTGCACCGTTCGTCTGTTCGTCCATTTATTCACATTTATGATACACACTCACAACACACACCGCCAATAAAACGTTCCTTGGCATGACATTAATAAATTGGGCCCCACCCAAACATCAATGGCGTATGTCATGTGTGTCTATGTAACAACTTGACGCGACGTAGTACTGGCACACGTCACGGGCTTTTCTTGGAGGTGCACCGGAGCAGGCCAAAAATAGACTTCACCCCTTGCATCTCTAACTTCAGCTCGGGTCGGCTTGTAACGAGCCTCCCGTTTTGTGACATCTGGTGACCACTGACCGTGATCTGACAAGGTAAATTGTGTTGTTGTAAGAAAGTGTCATCTCTTTCCTGCTTTTCTATCTCATCACCATTATGCATTGTTTATTGCATGTTAGGGCTTTGCTATTGAGACTTAGGTGAACTGGATTTTGATAAGACTTATTATTGTGTTGAAATAAGTTTTATTATCTTTACGCTATTATCGTTAACGCGTACCGACTCGTGTTTAGACGTACATAGATCGATATTTTGTACGCTACATTAGCAACCGTTGTTTTGCTAACTTTGCAAATTTGCGATTAGGATTTCTTTTATTCGTGTTTGTAATAATCCTAATCACGTGGTGGCTGGTGTTCATACGCACACCATTGCACCACTTGTGACCGACAGAGGTCAAAATCCCGCGAATATTCTAAGTCACTATATCCATACTCGTGATAACTAGCAATTTTAAAAATGGCCGAGCTAGTAAACATAAAGAAAGAACTCATGGCTATGGGTAGAGAATTCGGGTATGAAAAAGCCGAGTTAAAGAAATACGTGGATGAGGAGATAGCTAAATGGTATGTTGCGAAAGAAAATGAAGCGAAAGAGGTGAGAGAGCTAGAAGATAAGAGACAGTTAGCTAGACAGCTAGAGATGAAAGACCTGAGAGAGCTAGAGGAAAAAAGAGAGTTAGCTAAACAGCTAGAGATGCAAAACCTGAGAGAGCTAGAGGAAAAAAGAGCGAAAGAGGCGAGAGATTTTAAAGAGAAAGAAATCCAAGATATGAGAGAAATAGAGTTATTAAAGATTCAGTCAGCTAGGGATTTAGAAGATAAAAGGCAGGAAGTAGAAGAGAGAAAGCTTAAGTTAAAAGCTAGAGCACATCAGGAACAGCTTGAATTAGCTAAGCAAGAGGTAACAGCTAGAGAGAAGTTGTTAGATGGGACTGCTAAGCAACAGGCTGAATTAAATAAACCCCGTACACGGCTAGCTTTCTTTAACCCTGAAGTCGAGACGATTGACGAGTTTTTGACACGCTTTGACAGTTTCATTGCCAACTTTAATTACACTGACATTGAAAAGAAACAACAACTCGGTCAAATACTCCAAGGTGAAAGCTCGCGCGCATTTACTGATCTAACGCGCGATCCCGCTATTACTTATGCAGATCTCAAAACGGGTTTGATGCGTACTTTTCAATGTACAGCAGAAGGCTTTCGAAAAATGTTTAGGAGAGCCATACCTAAAGCAAATGACACCATGCAAGCCTTCGGTACCCGGTTACGCCATTATCTTGATAGATGGATTGATTTGACAGACATCCGGAAGACATATGAGGGCCTATTTGACTTGATATTAAGAGATCAATTTCTCCATATTGCTCCGCCTGCAATGACGACATATTTGCAGCGAAATCCCCCGACTAACTTCTGTGATATGTTGAAGCTAGCAGACACGTATAATGATTACCCTGATCCGGTAATTACGAGGAGTGCACCACGCCCTCCTCTTACAAATCGGCAGAAGTATACACCGAAACCGAACCGACCGATGGCGAAATCGGAAAAACCCGAACCGGTACAACGGACATACACTAAGTCACAAGACGTACGACGTCACACACGTGACTCCCCGCCTATGACATGTTACACTTGCAAAGGGAAGGGGCATAGTTCTCAGAACTGTCCCAGTCCACGTGATGTAAAAGTATGCACTGAAACAGGTGCAACTCTAAAGACCCAACAGGCTACAGTAAACGGACAAAGAGTCAAAATACTGGTCGATACAGGCGCGTCCATAAGCTGCATAAATGCTAAACTTGTACGCCCCGAACAGTATCTAAGAGGTAGTGTCCGCATTCGATGTGTTATGGGACACCTTAGTACATGTCCAAGAGCCACTGTACATGTTACGTCATCCGTATTTTCCGGTACAGTCACCGCCGCAGTAATAAGAGACATGCAGTTCGGATTCATACTATCGCCCGGGCAGTGTGACGCACACACTGATGGCATCTATCCTGTTCTCCCCGTAACCACTAGAGCACAACGGGAACGTAGTAAACAAGGACCCCCAGCTCTAAAGATAGTCGAGAACACATTTCCGCAGTTGACCCCAAGTCAACTCAGTCACCTGCAGCAGGAGGACAAAAGTTTGTCCTCAATGCTAAAGCTGGCACGGAAAAACACTATTACGTCCAGCAAGTACGCGACAATTACGTATTTCCTGAAGGACGGACTAGCGTTTCGGCGCACCGACTTTAAGGAAAATGATACTAGAAGCACCACGTGTTTATTTACCCCTACACCACTCAGACCGCTGATTCTAAGCTTTGCACATGACTCAATCATGTCTGGACATCAGGGCGCGCGTCGCACTGAGCAACGGATTCGCGAGGACTTTTTTTGGCCAGGCCTGAGTAGGGATGTTCGCTCGTACGTACGTACATGTACGCAGTGTCAACAACATATTGACCGAGGGCGTGTCAGTCGAGTTCCCCTCGAGATAGTACCAACAGTAGAGGAACCATTCCTAAAAGTCGCAGTAGACATCATTGGCCCAATCATTCCCGCGGCCGAAGGAGGATATCGCTATATCCTAACAATCGTGGATTTTGCAACACGATATCCGGAAGCAGTCGCATTAAAGGGCATCACAGCGATCGAAGTCGCAGACGCTTTAATAGACGTATTTTCTCGCACGGGCGTTCCCCGAGAGATATTGAGTGACCAGGGCACTCAATTCACCTCAGCAATGATGGCTGAAACAATGCGTCTACTGGCGTGTAAACAGTTGTTCTCATCACCATATCACGCTCAGTCTAATGGTGCCGTTGAACGTTTCAACGGTACAATAAAGAAAATGTTAATTAAAATGGCCTCGGAACAACCCGACCAGTGGCCGCGTTTTCTAGCACCATTACTCTTCGCGTATCGCGAACTCCCACAAGAGAGTACGGGTTATTCACCGTTCCAACTACTATACGGCAGACAACCTCGTGGTCCCCTTAAACTAATTAAAGAAACATGGGTCAAGGGAGACACTGTGACCGATGGTAAAGATGTTCACACGTACGTAGCCGAACTACGTCAACGTCTGACCGAGACATGTCACTTAGCACAGGAAAACATTCGCGAAAAACAACCCCGATACAAGCGAAATTTTGACCGTACTGCTGTGGAACGTGACCTCGAACCAGGTCAGCTCGTGTTACTCTTGCGGCCCACGCATAACAACCGCATGCAAATGCACTGGCGTGGACCCTACCGCGTTATTAAGCGTGTGAAGCAGAACGACTACAGCATACAGATAGGAAATAAGCAGAAAATCTATCACATAAATATGCTAAAGCGTTACTATGAACGCAGCGACGAACAGATACAAAACGTGAATGTCGCACTGATACAATTGGAAGACTCCAATTTCAGAACAGACATGATGTCCGCCGAAACCACACCTAACCCCGCAGTTACAGTCGATCAAGTCGAGATTGACTCGAACTTAACTGTCGAACAGCGCGACGCAATGTCAGAACTCTTACACAGACACGCGCGCATATTCACCGACCAACCGGGCCACTCAGATTTGGTTGAACACCGCATCAAACTTTTAAGTGACAAACCGATACGCTTAAAACAGTACCCACAGAAATATGAGAGCACAAAGTACATAGCAGAACAGGTGCGTGAAATGCAAAAACAGGGCGTGATTGAACAGTCAATCTCACCATATTCATCACCGGTCGTCTTAGTTAAAAAGAAAGACGGTACGCTTCGTTTTTGTGTGGACTACAGACAGTTAAATGAGATAACTGAATTCGATGCGGAACCTATCCCAAATCAGGACGAATTATTCGCAAAACTAACTAAGGCACATTACTTTTCAAAGTTTGACATGTGCAAAGGGTACTGGCAACTGTCAGTTGCTATTGACGACAGACCAAAAACAGCCTTTCCAACCCCGCTAGGCTTATTTCAGTTTTGCCGACTACCGTTCGGACTAGCGAACGCACCCGCAACATTCGCGCGCTTCATGCGAAAATTACCGTTAGAGAGCGTTGACGCATTAAATTTCTTTGATGACATACTGGTAGCAACAGGAACATGGGACCAACATTTATCCTCAGTGGGTGGTCTACTTGACATTCTCGAGCGCCATAGATTGACCGTGAAACCTTCCAAAGTACGCGCGGGCTTTCGGGAGATTGAATTTCTTGGCCATATCATAAGTGACGGACAAATAGTCCCAAATCTAGACTTAACTGCAGCCATTCGTGACATGACCTTACCGACTACAAAGAAACAGGTCAGGGCAGTTTTGGGGCTAGTAGGGTACTACCGAAAATTTGTCCCAAACTTCAGTACGCTTCTTAAACCACTGACGGACTTAACTGGGAACAAACAACCTACGAAAATACGATGGACGGCAGAGTGTAGCACCGCCCTCGAAAAAGTGAAGGACATCTTGACCAGTAAACCCGTCCTACAGTTACCAGACTTTGACAAGAGATTTATTGTCAGGACCGACGCATCAGACGAAGGCCTCGGTGCCATACTTCTCCAAGAGACAGATGACGAATACCTACCGGTAGCATACGCTTCTAAGAAACTGTTAGATCGTGAGACACGGTATTCTACGATTGAAAAAGAGTGCTTAGCAATCGTATGGGCACTCAAGAAATTTAGTGCTTATCTGTACTCTAAACCATTCATCCTGCAGTGCGATCATAAGCCGCTGACATATCTGCGCACTAGCATGTACGATAACGCTAGGCTAACTAGATGGACACTCCTGCTACAGGAGTATAGCTTCGTTGTCGAACACATCGCGGGCCGAGAAAATTCGGGTGCCGATGCATTATCCCGGCATGCCATAACCGCGATATAAACAAGAGAGAGGATAGTCTCTCCACAGATGCGCATATAATTCCTGTGGGGACTATCGTGTGAAATAAAATTTTTTTTGTTCCTATTTGATTTCCACTCTGTGAGCTCCAATCAATTTTAAGAAGGGGGTTGTCACAGGAAATGAGGGACAGAAATTATATTTTATTTCATTTTAAAAACCGCTAACAAAACTAGTTGAAGTAACCCGAGTTTTGTTATTTTTCGTATGTAGCATGTAAATTCCAGTAACGGTCACCTAAGATCTCTTTAGTAGACAGACGTTCGTGACGCAGTGTGTGTTAATTATCATATTGAATATATATATTAGTTTATGAAGAATATGTATATTAAATAAATTGGGACAACTGCGCACTTCGGTCACATGTTGTTGACGAGAGAAATGGCCAGTGCGCATTAGTATTGACCACAGAAAAGCGTGCATCACGATTACCACTATATATCCAAGGCAAAAATCATGTCACAGGACATAGCTTCTGGAAGTTTTGGAGACCTTCAGTAAAGCTATATAAGAGGCAAAATGAAGACTTTTACTCTCAATGTTGAAAACGTCGATTCGTCTGAAGCCAGTCTAACTTCACGTATGAATTATCTCATGTACAGAGATTTCATAAAGGAAAGCTGCAATAATCTCTTTCCATCCGTTTTCCATCCGTCTGATGCCATATATTGAGTAACGAGGCAAAATTACTCAGTATAACTTTTGGCAAAGTGGAAAGTTCACTGTCCAGAAAAACCCGATGCATGCGACGCTGGTTGTATGCAGTTAACGACACGAGGGACCAACTTGTTCTCCCCCCTGTCTGAGAGTTCGGTTGGACAGATCTATCCCGCTATTGGGAGGCTAGCACCGAGATTTCTTACAGACATCCGGATTTCTACACTCAATGTAATGCGACGACACATCCCACTGGACGACTCCACCCGATAATGCTAAACGTCGTTGGGGTGTCCGTTTCCACGACAACCGGTACAACGATAATTATCGAGGCTGACAACAGTCAGCTAAATTTCAGATTTCTCCCCAGTGATAATCTGAAAGTGGTGCCTAGATTCTGCAGAATCTTCACCTGTAATGCGACGCCTCAATTGCGCCGTGATCTTCACTTTGAAGTGCCGCTTATAAGTGACGTGTGAGCTTACGTCATCTCCTTGGAACTCTGACATTAATAGTGAGTAATCATTAGCAGGCTAACGCGCACATACTTAAGTCTAGGACTCTTAAGAAAATGAACACTATTATATCGTTTGCAAAATAAGAACTCTAATGTTAAAAGTAATGCTTATTTTACATGTCAACTATTGTTAAAGCGGCCCCATTTGCCGCATAAGAATTGTGTAATTAATCTTTATTTTATATTTTGAATTTCATCATTTTCATCTCCCCTTATTTCCCACAGAGTGTATGACATTGGAAAGTTGAATGAATGATTAATCACTGTGCGAAAGAGTAGTGCCCCCTTTTAAATCGGGAAATAAATAACCTGATTTAAACATCTTTCAACTCTCTTGTTATTCATAGTTTTTGAGAGGGACGAAAGAATTTGTACTATTGTTTTGCACCGTTCGTCTGTTCGTCCATTTATTCACATTTATGATACACACTCACAACACACACCGCCAATAAAACGTTCCTTGGCATGACATTAATAAATTGGGCCCCACCCAAACATCAATGGCGTATGTCATGTGTGTCTATGTAACAACTTGACGCGACGTAGTACTGGCACACGTCACGGGCTTTTCTTGGAGGTGCACCGGAGCAGGCCAAAAATAGACTTCACCCCTTGCATCTCTAACTTCAGCTCGGGTCGGCTTGTAACGAGCCTCCCGTTTTGTGACAATGTCTTCACTGCAGATCATGACAGTATTGATCAGTGATGTCACGTTCATTTTTACCGTATAACTTGAGATCATCCATGTACAGTAGATGGCTGATAACCTGTCCTGCTTTCATTTTGTATCCTAACCCTGTTTTCTGGATCACTTGACTTAGAGGATTCAGGGCAATGCAGAACAGCAATGGCGATAGTGAATCACCTTGGAAGATTCCACAATTTATTGCTATGTCTGCAATATTTGTGTTGTTGCATGTGAGGGTGGTTTTCCAGTTTTTCTTTGACTCCTGAATTAGGTTCTGTATTGATGGCGCTACTTTGTACAATTTTAATGTTTCAATTATCCATGAATGTGGGACTGAGTCATAGGCCTTTTGATAGTCAATCCATGCCATTGCAAGATTTGTTCTTCGTTTCTTGCTGTCAGTCACTATTGCCTTATCAATTGCCAATTGGTCCTTCGTTCCTCTGCTGCCTGGTCTAGCACCCTTTTGTTCATAGTTTCGACTTTTGTTTGTTTCAAGATGAGTCATGATTTTTTTAGCTATAATTCCTGATAGTAACTTCCAGGTGGTTGATAGGCATGTGATTGGTCGATAGTTGTTTGGCGTTGCGCCTTTCTGTGGATCTGTCATAATCAGACTTGTTTTTCCCTTTACCATCCATGCTGGTAAGGTTCCTGGTTTGATTAGTATGTCTTGCAGTTGTTCACCAAGTCTGCCATGTAAGTCTGCCATTATTATTATTCAGTCTCTTTCCACGACTTCTGTTTGACTGTCGGCTTTGATCCAAGGTCTCGGAATCTTACCAAGATTCTGGGAGATCCAAGGTTTTACGGAGGATGTGGGCACTTCTGAGGAGCGCTTCTTTGAGTAGTGGAGCGATTCTGTGGTTTCCAGGGAGTTTATTCAGGTAGCCTTCCAATTCTGATGTTATGTTCCCCAAGGCTCCTATCACTATTGGTATCACTTCTGCTTTTACATTCCACAGTCTCTGGATTTCTAATCTGAGGTCTTGGTATTTCCGATCGAAGTCTGATCCGGTATGGAATCAAAGTTTGTTTTCTCCATCATGAATGGGATGGGCAAGCGTGTATTTTGGAGGGATCCGCTTTTCCCTCCCACAATATTCCAGAGTTGGACTCTGGATGTTATCCCTATTACCACTATTACTATTGTTATTATTATTATGGTATTCAGTTATGTGATTATGTTTGCCTAATTAATATTACAGTCATGTTTATCTCTTGACATTAACGTTATTTTATATTCTTCTTCTTCTTTACTTATCTTGTTTTGTATGTTTATCTTTTCCTTATATTGGTTAATTTAGCAAATTTGTCCTGAAGTGTTGAGTTTTCAAGGCAAAAGATACCACGCAAGCCAACTTGACGTAAATCCTCCTCTGACGTAACCCGAACAATTACATCACACCGATATCTTTATGTCCTTTCGTCAATACCTCTCTTGCCGTCCTACCCATCAATTTCACTGTACCAAATTTTAACTTAACACAAATCGAACATCACTTCATTAGTACTCCTTTCAAATTTCACTTCATTATTATACCTCTTTCCACGACTTCTGTTTGACTGTCGGTTATGATCCAAGGTCTCGGAATCTTCTTAGTAATTATTTCTAGGTTGATACAATTGATGAGGTGTAGTTTTCAAACAGATCTTGCATCTTTAACACAGCAGATGAACCAACAGGTTTTGATCTGTCAGTGATGTTATTTCGTTCCAAAGTAAACACTGAACCTCCAACGCCGCTGGTCGCTGGTATAGGCGGTCGCCATGATAGTCGCCATCTTTTTATTATTCAGTCTCTTTCCACGACTTCTGTTTGACTGTCGGCTGAGATCCTAGGTCTCGGAATCTTACCAAGATTCTGGGAGATCCAAAGTTTTACGGAGGATGTGTGCACTTCCGAGGAGCGCTGCTTTGAGTAGTGGAGCGATTCTGTGGTTTCCAGGGAGTTTATTCAGGTAGCCTTCCAATTCTGATGTTATGTTCCCCAAGGCTCCTATCACTATTGGTATCACTTCTGCTTTTACATTCCACAGTCTCTGGATTTCTAATCTGAGGTCTTGGTATTTTTCTATTTTTTCTCTTTCTTTTGTTTTTATGTTTCTATCACTTGGAACAGCGACATCAATAATTGTTACTGTTCTGTTGGTCTTATTGAGAACTACAATGTCTGGTCGTCTTGCAGGAATTACCCGGTCTGTTCTTATCTCGAAGTCCCACAGTATTTTGACTTCTTCTGTTTCGATGACTGCTTCTGGTTGATGCATCCATGTTCTTTCTGGGGTTTTTATGCCATAGTTCTCACACAGATTTCTATGTATGTGTTTTGCCACTTCATTGTGTCGTTTGGTGTATTCTGTTCCAGCCAGAACCTGACATCCAGATAGTATGTGTTCTGTTGTCTCATCCATGGATTTGCAAAGTCTACATTTGGAATCATTTGAAATTTTCATGATTTTCGTTTTGTGTGCTTTGGTGTTGAGTGCTTGATCTTGTGCAGCTGTTATGAGTGCTTCTGTTTCTGCTTTCAATCCTGCCTCTTTCAACCATTTGTACGTTGATTGCTTTGTTGATATTTCGTCTGCTTGTCGTACATATTGGCCATGTAGAGGTTTCTGTCTCCAGGTCTGTTATTATTATTATTATTATTATTATTATTATTATTATTATTATTCAGTCTCTTTCCACGACTTCTGTTTGACTGTCGGCTGAGATCCTAGGTCTCGGAATCTTACCAAGATTCTGGGAGATCCAAAGTTTTACGGAGGATGTGGGCACTTCCGAGGAGCGCTGCTTTGAGTAGTGGAGCGATTCTGTGGTTTCCAGGGAGTTTATTCAGGTAGCCTTCCAATTCTGATGTTATGTTCCCCAAGGCTCCTATCACTATTGGTATCACTTCTGCTTTTACATTCCACAGTCTCTGGATTTCTAATCTGAGGTCTTGGTATTTTTCTATTTTTTCTCTTTCTTTTGTTTTTATGTTTCTATCACTTGGAACAGCGACATCAATAATTGTTACTGTTCTGTTGGTCTTATTGAGAACTACAATGTCTGGTCGTCTTGCAGGAATCACCCGGTCTGTTCTTATCTCGAAGTCCCACAGTATTTTGACTTCTTCTGTTTCGATGACTGCTTCTGGTTGATGCATCCATGTTCTTTCTGGGGTTTTTATGCCATAGTTCTCACACAGATTTCTATGTATGTGTTTTGCCACTTCATTGTGTCGTTTGATGTATTCTGTTCCAGCCAGAACCTGACATCCAGATAGTATGTGTTCTGTTGTCTCATCCATGGATTTGCAAAGTCTACATTTGGAATCATTTGAAATTTTCATTATTATTATTATTATTATTATTATTTCATTATTATTATTATTATTATTATTATTATTATTATTATTATTATTATTATTATTATTATTCAGTCTCTTTCCACGACTTCTGTTTGACTGTCGGCTGAGATCCTAGGTCTCGGAATCTTACCAAGATTCTGGGAGATCCAAAGTTTTACGGAGGATGTGGGCACTTCCGAGGAGCGCTGCTTTGAGTAGTGGAGCGATTCTGTGGTTTCCAGGGAGTTTATTTAGCTTTGATAGTAGGAAACCATGATTTGTATGTTGTCCTCTCTGGTCCATTTCCTCCGAGTTTTTCCATGTGTTTCAGTAGCCCTTTTTTCACTAGAACACCCCGAAACATCAGTGCCTAGCGCAGACCTTGTTAGCCCGGGCGAAGTCTGATCCGGTATGGAATCAAAGTTTGTTTTCTCCATCATGAATGGGATGGGCAAGCGTGTATTTTGGAGGGATCCGCTTTTCCCTCCCACGATATTCCAGAGTTGGACTCTGGATGTTATCCCTATTACCACTTTTACTATTGTTATTATTATTATGGTATTCAGTTACGTGATTATGTTTGCCTAATTAATATTACAGTCATGTTTATCTCTTGACATTAACATTATTTTATATTCTTCTTCTTCTTTACTTATCTTGTTTTGTATGTTTATCTTTTCCTTATATTGGTTAATTTAGCAAATTTGTCCTGAAGTGTTGAGTTTTCAAGGCAAAAGATACCACGCAAGCCAACTTGACGTAAATCCTCCTCTGACGTAACCCGAACAATTACATCACACGGATATCTTTATGTCCTTTCGTCAATACCTCTCTTGCCGTCCTACCCATCAATTTCACTGTACCAAATTTTAACTTAACACAAATCGAACATCACTTCATTAGTACTCCTTTCAATTTTCACTTCATTATTATACCTCTTTCCACGACTTCTGTTTGACTGTCGGTTATGATCCAAGGTCTCGGAATCTTCTTAGTAATTATTTCTAGGTTGATACAATTGATGAGGTGTAGTTTTCAAACAGATCTTGCATCTTCAACACAGCAGATGAACCAACAGGTTTTGATCTGTCAGTGATGTTATTTCGTTCCAAAGTAAACACTGAACCTTCAACGCCGCTGGTTGCTGGTATAGGCGGTCGCCATGATAGTCGCCATCTTTTTATTATTATTATTATTATTATTATTATTATTCAGTCTCTTTCCACGACTTCTGTTTGACTGTCGGCTGTGATCCAAGGTCTCGGAATCTTACCAAGATTCTGGGAGATCCAAGGTTTTACGGAGGATGTGGGCACTTCCGAGGAGCGCTGCTTTGAGTAGTGGCGCGATTCTGTGGTTTCCAGGGAGTTTATTCAGGTAGCCTTCCAATTCTGATGTTATGTTCCCCAAGGCTCCTATCACTATTGGTATCACTTCTGCTTTTACATTCCACAGTCTCTGGATTTCTAATCTGAGGTCTTGGTATTTTTCTATTTTTTCTCTTTCTTTTGTTTTTATGTTTCTATCACTTGGAACAGCGACATCAATAATTGTTACTGTTCTGTTGGTCTTATTGAGAACTACAATGTCTGGTCGTCTTGCAGGAATCACCCGGTCTGTTCTTATCTCGAAGTCCCACAGTATTTTGACTTCTTCTGTTTCGATGACTGCTTCTGGTTGATGCATCCATGTTCTTTCTGGGGTTTTTATGCCATAGTTCTCACACAGATTTCTATGTATGTGTTTTGCCACTTCATTGTGTCGTTTGGTGTATTCTGTTCCAGCCAGAACCTGACATCCAGATAGTATGTGTTCTGTTGTCTCATCCATGGATTTGCAAAGTCTACATTTGGAATCATTTGAAATTTTCATGATTTTCGTTTTGTGTGCTTTGGTGTTGAGTGCTTGATCTTGTGCAGCTGTTATGAGTGCTTCTGTTTCTGCTTTCAATCCTGCCTCTTTCAACCATTTGTACGTTGATTGCTTTGTTGATATTTCGTCTGCTTGTCGTACATATTGGCCATGTAGAGGTTTCTGTCTCCAGGTATGTGCTAGTTCTTGCTTCGTTGTTTTCTTCCATGTTTCTTTGTCTGTTTCTGGTGGTTGGAATAGTCCACTCCTTTTTACTAATTCTATCAGTGGATCATCTTTATTGTTATTCCAGATGTAGTCCACAAGGCCAATGACTTCTCCTTCAATGACATGTTTAATTTTCTTGAGACCTCGGCCTCCCATTTTTCGAGATACATAGAGTCTGTCTACGTCTGCTTTTGGGTGTAAGGCTTTATGTATTGTGAGTAGTTTTCTTGTTTTCCTGTCCAGTTCATTTATTTCATTTGCTGTCCAATCTATGATACCTCCAGTGTAGCTTACTACAGGTATTGCGTATGCATTAAGGGCTTGTATTTTGTTCGCCCCATTTAGCTTGGATTTCAGGACATGTCTAACACGTTTTTCATATTCTCTCTTAACTTTGGACTTCACTTCTCTCTGCATATTTTCTTGATGTTGTAGTATCCCAAGATACTTATATCCATTTTCTATTGAAACATCTTTGATTTTTCCGATGTCGAATTGCAGGCCCTCTGTTGTTTTGACCTTGCCTTTCTGGATGACAATTCGTCCACATTTCTCAAGGCCGAATTTCATGTTGATGTCTTCACTGCAGATCTTGACAGTATTGATCAGTGATGTGATGTCACTTTCATTTTTACCGTACAGCTTGAGATCATCCATATACAGTAGATGGCTGATAACCTGTCCTGCTTTCATTTTGTATCCTAACCCTGTTTTCTGGATCACGTGACTGAGAGGGTTCAGGGCAATGCAGAACAGCAGTGGCGATAGTGAATCACCTTGAAAGATTCCACAATTTATTGCTATGTCTGCAATATTTGTGTTGTTGCATGTGAGTGTGGTTTTCCAGTTTTTCATTGACTCCTGAATTAGGTTCTGTATTGATGGCGCTACTTTGTACAATTTTAATGTTTCAATTATCCATGAATGTGGGACTGAGTCATAGGCCTTTTGATAGTCAATCCATGCCATTGCAAGATTTGTTCTTCGTTTCTTGCTGTCAGTCACTATTGCCTTATCAATTGCCAATTGGTCCTTCGTTCCTCTGCTGCCTGGTCTAGCACCCTTTTGTTCATAGTTTAGAATTTTGTTTGTTTCAAGATGAGTCATGATTTTTTTAGCTATAATTCCTGATAGTAACTTCCAGGTGGTTGATAGGCATGTGATTGGTCGATAGTTGTTTGGTGTTGCGCCTTTCTGTGTATCTTTCATAATCAGACTTGTTTTTCCCTTTACCATCCATGCTGGTAATGTTCCTGGTTTGATTAGTATGTCTTGCAGTTGTTCACCAAGTCTGCCATGTAAGGAGGTAAACTTTTTCAGCCAGAATATTTGTATTTGATCTGGTCCTGGGGCTTTCCAGTTTGCCATCTTTCGAACCTTCTTCTTAATGTCTTTCTCACTGATTGTTACGGTGCATTGTTCAGGTGTTTCTTTATGATCAACTTTCAGTTCTTGAATCCATTTGGCGGAAGTGTTATGCGTATTTGTATTGCTCCAAATGTTTTCCCAGAAGGTCTTAGTATCATGAATGTTTGGTATTTGTTGTGCTGTTCTGAAATTTCCTTTAAATTCTTGGTATAGTCTTCCAGGGTCAGTTCGGAATATTTTGTTCTGTTGGAATTGCTGACCTCTTGCAATGTATCTCTTCAGACGGTGACTGAGTCCTTGAAGTCTTTGCTTTGCATCTTCTATTGCAGTCTTAGTGTTTCTGCAGTTGAGATGGTATTTGGCGACCAATCTTGCCTTCATTTTTCCCTTATTTTGTTCTGCTGCTGTCATTTGGCTTATTTCTCTTCTAGTACACTCTATTTTCTTTTCTATTCTTTTCTTCCATGGTGGTATTGATGGTTTCTGTGTTTGTACTGTGTCTGGCCTTATATATCTTTCAATTACCTTTGCGGTGGCGTATATTAGACAGTTGGTTTCTGTAATATCTTTTGTGGGGATATGTTTTAATACTTCATTTGCATTCTCAATTGCTATCCATAGATCTTTGCTGTTTTGCAGCCTTCTTGTTGGTGTTCTGTCTTCATATGACTTATTTTTGTCCATGAAGCATTTTATGTCTTCAAACAAGCGTTGCTGTTCTCCAGTGAAGTCGCATGGGATTTCCCCAACGAAGTTATCAACTAGAATTGACTGTTGTGATATTGTGAAATTTTCAATGACTTCAGTGTCATTGTATCGGGTTGTAGTGTTCTCTTGTTGTTGTTCTATCTCTTGTATTTCAAGAGCTGTAAGAAGCCTATTTTGTAATATCACTCTCTTCTGATCTAGGAGCCGTTGTTCTCTAATCAAATCATCTGGATGGTTTTTTAGCCAGTGTTCATACATGCGTTTTCTATATCCTCTTATTATTATTATTATTATTATTATTATTATTATTATTATTATTATTATTATTATTATTATTATTATTATTGATATTGTTGTTGTTGTTGTTGTTAATATTGATTCTTCTCACAATCTTTTTTACCTGTTGAGAAACTGGTTGTGAAGCCATGTATTGGAGTGCTATCTTAATTATGGGATAACAAAGATTTACAGAGGTCTGTTTATATTGACTATTTGCAGACAAATAATGCCGTTAACTGTGCATTGTTTTGTTTTCTGTTTAGGAACTCAATAAATTTGTTTCCGGCAAAATGAACGAAGAACTGCAATGTAAAATCCAAAAATGTATTTGGAGATTTAAAAATGAAATGCAGTCCAAAATGCGCGGTAAGTTTGCAATGCAATAATGCTAATCATACTGACTTTAGCATTTTAGAAAGAAAGGTATACCTCTAATTTTAACTGTAACATAAATCGACCTGCAATTTTTATAAGACCACTTTAATATGTATACGTATGAGACTGTGCGCGAAAAGATTGGACACGCATGTACACACACTATTTAGTGAAGCTTATAAACAATTGTCATGAATGATTAAACGAACGCAATTACATTTTTAAAATCTAATTTGTGTTAGCGTTAAAGCAATTGCATACCAAGCATATTTGTGACTCAGTCGCTACACCGACCATTCGTGATAACGCTATCCTTGTCTTAAATTTAGGTTAATTATATACAAAACAAATGTCCGTTTCGTATCGTGTTTGTCAGTCACAACAAAGAGATCAAATAAAAAATGTCTCTACACTGAGGACGATTGAGATCAATCACTGGTGATGTCATAATTCAGGATTATTTTCAGAAAACAAATTTATTGTGGATATCCAGTTAGAAATTTATAAATTGGAACACTAAAATTTAAAACAAAATTATGTTAATAAAGAAATATTTTAACTACAACACAAAGATTGCAAAGAAAAATATGCTTTGACCAACAGGGTTGTATTTATTTATTTAACAGTTGAAAATTTAATGTTAATGAATGAAATTTGACCGTTGGTGCATAAAATAACTATAATACTATAATAATAAAATATAATAAAATAACTATAATTGGTTTTAGCTATTTCAATAAACTTTTGAAAATGTAATTTCAAAATTCTATATATGCGATGTGTATCGCCAAAGTCGTCCTTATTGTTATTCCAGTGGTCTTATGATTTACATTCCATCACTCCTCATGTCCACTTGTTAATGGATATTTCAGTGGTTAACAAGAATTTAAGCCTGTAATTATGCAGAAATTATGTAGCCTACTATGGCAGTCAAATAAATGTCTATTAATAAATAAATGCATGTTTCAAACAATATTCCATCATTTTGATAACGCTCGCATTTGTATGTATATATGTATGTATGTATGTATGTATGTATGTATGTATGTATCTATCTATCTATCTATCTATCTATCTATCTATCTATCTATCTATCTATCTATCCATCCATCCGTCCGTCTATCTATCTATCTATCTATCTATCTGTCTGTTTGTCTGTCTGTCTGTCTCTATCTATCTATCTGTTTGTCTGTCGATGTCTGTCTATCTATCTATCTACCTACCTACTTATATGTCCGTCCGTCCGCCTGTCTGTCTGTCTGTCTATCTACCTATGTATCTGAACGATAAAGACACATATATAGACATATAGAAATGGTTATAGAGAAACAAAATTATAGTAATTTGTATATGAAAGTAAACGGAAATAATTTTGTTATTGATCTGCAGGAATTTCAAATCTATGCAGACGACTGAGTGAAAAACACAAGGAACAAAATATGTCTTTGGGGGAAGAGAATCTTCAATTGCCACAAGTTACAAGCATTGCTAATGACTTTAATGTTAACATTAATGTTGGATTATCACTTAAAAAAGCAAAATTAGGGATGTTTCTGTTATCAGCTGGAACCGCTGCATTTTCAAAGTTTGCACAACAGGTAATGGTTTCCTTCACTAACTCTCTCCATGTCACTCTCTCTATCCTTCCCCAATGTTTCTCCTTCAGACACCATCTCTGTCCATTTATGGAAACGTTATTGTAATGTAGTGGTGAATGAATGCAGTTCTACATGTTGGTTTCAAGTTCCATACTCCATTTGCACTTCAAGTTCCATACTCCATTTGCACTTCAAGTTCCATACTCCACTTGTACTACACAATTATAGGATTCGATCAAATCAGACGTGATGTCACTGGTTGCAAACCAGACAGATTTAGGTTATATTGAACACCATCACTTCTCCAGACAAAATTATATCTAAACAGGTATAGACAATGGACAAAATGGAACTAGCCAGATGAATGAAATGATGACTTTAAGAAGTAACAATAAAATCAATTGAGATCATGTTACTGCGACAGCATTTTACCTATAAATATTTTGGAAACCCAGTGAGAGCTGCTAACTCTCCTCTACTGTAATGTAGTGTCCAACATAATTATGTTGATCTCTTCTGGTCACGTCGAGGTGAAAATCAAACCTCTTGTTCCCTACTTTGCCACACGCCTCCTTTTGATCAAGTGTTGGCATGTAGACCATGCAATACTGTTCTGCTGGGAAAGTTTGGGATTCAGTCATATTAATTTTAGTAAAGACAAACTACAGTCTGAATACTTCTTTTAGCTTTCTTTCCTGACATATCTCCCTCTCCGTCTAACCCACCATCACGTTTAACAATTGCACCTGTAAACTGACCACCTTTATCTTAGTGATAATTCTAATTAATAATTTTTCATCAGTCCATTGCATGTATTCGAATCCTCAATAAATTCTTTTGATTCTGTGCGTTTACATCAATGTACAACCGCCTTGATACTTTTACTAGGGATATATAGCTGAACGAATTTCTGATTTTCTTTCTTACACACACAAGTCCTATTAATGTGTTAATTTATTTGTTCTGGTCTGAGTTTACATCTCTTTTAATTTCCAATATCACGAAAACCTTTATTCAAGAACAAATCAACATTACTTTCACAGTCTGACCATGTGTGTGTGTGTGTGTGTGTGTGTGTGTGTGTGTGTGTGTGTGTGTGTGTGTGTGTGTGTGTGTGGTGTGTGTGTGTGTGTGTGAGAGAGAGAGAGAGAGAGAGAGAGAGAGAGAGAGAGAGAGAGAGAGAGACAGACAGACAGACAGACAGACAGACAGACAGACAGAATGACAAAGGGAAGTGGAAAAACCAGTTTGGATGAAATTGACTCAGCTTAGAGTTGCCTAGACTGATTTTAGTGCCATGCATTTATTTCGGGCTATGAAATATTTTTCTAAAAGTGAATGCGATAAAAACGTAAACAATGTATATAGTCTTTATAGTATACATCATGTTAAAAGATAGGTCATTATTGCATTTTTACTGCAAGCAGGAGCCGTACTTGCGATATTTCGTAAAATAAAATTTCATTAAAGTGTGTATTACTGCCATAGTGCTGCAAATACTTATATTTGTCATTTTATGTGACATTTAATTTATTTTCTATGCAGGCACTTCTTGCCGCCCTTGGGTCCACTTGGTCGGGAGTAACAATACTTGGAGTTACAATTGGTACTGGGGCCTTAATGGCTGCAGGAAGTGTAGCAGCTGTTGGAATGGGGTTGGTTGCAGGGGCTAGTTTTTTGATTAGTGCCGTAAACAATGTGACACTGGAAGAAAAAAGAGAATCCTGTAAAAGGCAGTACGTGGAACATGTAATGAAATATAAAAATGAACTTGCAGACTGGACAAGCACTCTTGTTTGTCGTCAAATTGGGGGGTCAGTAATCACATATATTTTACTGCTTCTATTAATCCAAGATCTTATTTTTCATCCTCCGCATTACTGCTTAATCTTATTTTTTAATCTGAATTTTACATATACTATATAATAATGTATAATATTTATAATATATTCTCACTATTATGCTCTGTAAAATGTAAAACAAAACCAATTTATTATTGTCCTCTGTTTCTCCTGTAATCATGTCAGCACGCTATGATCACTATTGTTTCTTTGTTTTCTCTCGAGTTTGAAATTGATAGTAATTTTTAAGTATAATTTATTTTTAAGTCTCAGAATGATAGGAGCTCTGGTCACTTCAAATTTTAACAGAATCTTTCTTATAATAATAGGGTCCAGGAATATATTGAATACGTAAATATATCATAATTGAATTAAATAATACATTATAGTAATTATTCTAGCTGTGATATGTGAAAATAATTTGCTCTCCTGTCAAATATTCTGTAATTATACAAGCCCTGCCCATTTCCTAAAAAGATTTTAGCCAAGGAAACGCAATAGCATCGTTATACATAATGACGTGGTCAAAACAGCCTGGCCAGAAAATAGCCTAACAATACAGAACAAATCCTAACAAAAGAAATGAACAGCCTATCCAGAGTATCCCTAAAATGGCAAAGAGGCTGGCAAGAAAATACCCTAACAATACAAAATAAACAGCCTGGCTAGAACATGCCCCAAGAAGGCAAAGTAAACAGCCTGGCCAGAGCAACCCTAAAACAGCAAATTGAACAGCCTGACCAGAAAGTACGCTAACAATGCAAAGTGAACAGATTGGCTATTGAATACCCTAACAATACAAAGTGAACAGCCTAGCCAGAACATGCCCCAAGTAGGCAGAGTGAACAGCCTGGCCAGAAAATACCATAACAATACAAAGTGAACGGTTTGGCCACTGAATGACCCAAAAATAAAAGTGAACGGCCTGGATAGAGCATGCCTAAGTAATACAATGTGAACAGCCTGGCCAGAGCAAACCCTAACTTGTGCAAAGGGAACAGCCTGGCCAGAGCATACCCTAACAATACAGAACAAGTCCTAACAAAATAAATGAACAGCCTGGCCAGAGCATGCCATAAAAGTGCAAAGTGAACAGCCTGGACACTGCATGTCAAAACAAGGCAAAGTAAATTGCATGGCCAGAGTATGTCCTAACAATGCAAAATGAACAGCTTGGCCAGAGTTTTCCTTAACAATACAAAGTAAAACAGCCTAGTCAGGTCAAACCCTAACAATACAAAGTGAACATTCTAGCCAGAACGTGCCCTGCCAAAACAAAGTGAACAGTATGGTCAGAGTAAGCCTAACAAATACAAAGTGAACAACCTGGCCAAAGCAAGCCCTAAAAATGCAAAGTAAATAGCCTGTTCGGAGCAGACCCTACCAAAGCAAATATGAACTACCTGGTCAGAACAAGCCATAACAATGCAACGTGAACAGCCTGAATAAAGCAATCAAAATTATATAAAGTGAACAGCCTTGACAGAGCAAGCCATAACAATTCAACGTGAACAGCCTGGATATACTTAACAATAACAAGATAAAATGAACAGCAGACATTACACGAATAAATCTTTCAATCTGAAAATCGAATGTTTTAACATTTTGGAAACTCATTAAAATTATTTGTTCTAATAACAAATTAATACGAAGTAAATATATGCATTTTTCTCTAAAATAACACTACACAAGCAGTTGAAATTAAAAGCAAAACTAAATAGGGTAGATAGAATCTTTTGTAAAAAAAATGTTTAAATTACTTATTATATGTAGCACAATGAAATTTATCATTTAATCATTTAATTTAGCTAGCGATTTGCAGTGACGTTTCTTAAATGGAAGATATTAGTGACTGGAGGAACATAAATGTGTCCATTAAAAAAAATCCGTGTGTCCAGTTCGTTTAATAAAATATGCTTTTAGCCAGCCAATGTGCATGTATGCCTATGTGCATGTGCAGGCCAACTATTAATTAATTTCTGCCATTGCAAACGTTTTATTTAGTGTACTTTCACATTTTTATAAACAAAAACACCTTTGCATGTACATTCACATTTGAGCGACTGTTTCCAGCATTGTAATACCCAATCTGTGTGCAGATAGGCCAAGAACCTAATATAGGAATGCTTGTATGTTCATTCTCTATCTTTTTCCTTCTCTATTTTCAGCTCTTTTATTTCTCTCTCCTCTCTCTCTCTCCTCTCTACTTATATATCCCTACCCACAACACACACACACACACACACACACACACACACACACACACACACACATACACACACGTACACAGCACATCTGTGTGTACTTATATGTATAATTTAACAACATGCATATTCACATTCGAACTTAATATGCCAGAAATATCAGTAATTTTAAATTGGATTCTTTGTTCCCCAATTTTTAGTACCTCACTAGCAAATTATTTGCCCTTGCAAATGTTAGAGTTGGCATATATCCTCCAAGTGATATTTTATTTACTTCTGTCTGCAGGTTAAAATTCATCTCTCGAGCTTTGAAACTATTTAAGTATCTTCCTATATGTTTTGTCTGTGAAGGGAACTAACAGAATCACTGGAACAATTAAAATCAAGAGTTACAAGTGACTTCCATCAACTTGTTTCTGAGAAGAGTAAAAGGCTGGACAAAGAAGAAACAGACGTGTCCTTTATGAGGTGTGTATTAATGAATAAAAGATGGTTGTAAAGCATGTAATATACTTGGATTGAACTTTAGATTGGCAGATTTCAACATTATGGATAATATATGATAGACAATGCCAATAATTTTCCACTAATATATTTTTACTTATGAAAATTACTACATATATATGCATTTGTTGGTGAAATGTTATAGTGTATATTTAATTTACATGCTAATTCATACTTTTTTTCTGGATTGACATTTAAATTGGTAGATTTCAACATTATGGATAATATATTATAGACAATATATTTTTACTTATGAAAATTACTACATATATATGCATTTGTATTGAAATGTTCTAGTGTATATTTAATTTACATGCTAATTCATACTTTTTTCTGGATTGACATTTAAATTAGTAGATTTCAACATTATGGATAATATATTATAGACAATATATTTTTACTTATGAAAATTACTACATATATATGCATTTGTTGGTGAAATGTTCTATTGTATATTTAATTTACATGCTAATTCATACTTTTTGCTAAAGAATAAAGCATAAATAATGTTCCTTTAATGCAGAATACTTTACTTTTACTAATCATTTATGTGTTCTTTGTATGTAAAACTAATAGCTAAATGAAATATAATATTAAAAGAATTATAAAGTAACAGACTTTGTGTGTAGGACCACTATCTTCACCTACCGGAAGAAACTATTTCTGTGGTAATATTCATTCTGTATATCACACGTGCGAACTACCGCAGGATACACACTTACTCATAGGACAGTTTAAGTCAATGTCAGCCACATATAAAATGTAAATATCTGCCCTACAATAGCTAACCTGAAATAGTCTAAACATATCTACTTTATATTTACCAGACCACACATACATTTGTTGATAACATATCTACGTTATATTTACCAGACCACACATACATTTGTTGATAACATATCTATTTTATATTTACCAGACCACACATACATTTGTTGATAACATATCTACTTTATATTTCCCAGACCACACATGCATTTGTTGATAAAATATCTACTTTATATTTACCAGACCACACATGCATTTGTTGATAACATATCTACTTTATATTTACCAGACCACACATACATTTGTTGATAACATATCTATATTTAGCAGACCACACATACATTTGTTGATAACATATCTATATTTACCAGACCACACATACATTTGTTGATAACATATCTATATTTACCAGACCACACATACATTTGTTGATAACATATCTATATTTACCAGACCACACATACATTTGTTGATAACATATCGTGGCCAATGTGGAAGAAAGACAAAACGTTATGCAAATTAACGTTACTATTATATTAATAATAGTGAACACTTTATATAATAAATTCAATTTTTCACTGAACAATGCATCACCGGGCGAGAATGGACTGGACAACTGGAAGTGATATGATTTATTTGAAGTTACTCATCAGTCGACCTGTTAGCAAGAATATATCCTGAATCTGAATGTTGTTATTGCTCATTATAAAGCAGATGTATAGTTCTCGAAGAATGAATATCACAATTTAAATACTCATATCATAAACACCTAGGTTAAATGGTAATCTTCTGGTGCAAAATTAATTATTAATTCATTTCACAGCTAAGCAACATCTTTCAGCAAATTATAAAATCTTGCTGGCTGTTAGATCTTATTTTAAAAAAATATAAATCTCAAGAAAAATGATCCAATGATAGTTAAAAAATAAATGATTTGTTTATAATTGTGAATTTCACCATAAAATTTGAAATAATCAGACGATATATCTGATTGTTATTAGTCATTCTCAAAAGGCCTAATACTTGATTTTTCCCTCATAAAGACTGACACGGTCTCTCCTTCACTAATTGTCGAAAACGTGCATTTATAAATTTATTTTATTTTGTTTCTCTTGTGTAAATACAACCATTTATTATTTATTATCATTCAATATAGGAACTAATTTTGTTAAAACTTTTTATATTTTAGCCTAAAATAGTTAGTGATTTCATATCATTAAGTATTGTATTAACTTTTCTTTCATTCTTAGTATTTTAATTTTGTTCATGATACAGCGCACAAAAAATAATTTAAAATAAATTAAATTTTTAATTTCCACATGAATACCATTTCCTTTATATTTGAATATGCTACTTCTACATGATTCGTGTATTTCATGTTTTGTTGTTTGTTTCAGGACAAAATTGGACGCTATAGAAGAAATGTTTTCCAAATTTATGGAAGAATACCTAAAGAAATAGTCATAGAGCTCTCTGGATATAATGCCAACAAAGTGTGCAGCAGAATACCCAAAGAAAATAGTCATATAAATAAAAATATGCAGTTTAGACAAATTACAAATAGAAGTGAACCAGAGGAAAAAACTCTTACCATTCAAGTACTGGCAATGAATACCTGCTGAAATAATTTTTACTTTTCTCCATTATAAATTATCACATTTATTACAGTAAGCTTAGTTGAGAAGAAAAAGAAACAAACACAGCAAAAAAGACAAAGAAAGCTCAAAACCCCAGTTTGTTTTTGCATAAATGATGTATAATTTGGAAAATATTAAATAATATTCTCACTGTTTTATTTTACCACTTGTCACAAAATGTTAATATAATTTGCTATGTAATTCTCATATCGGGTATATATATATGCCTGACAGGTATAATGATATGCAATTCTTGTACAATCATTTGCAAAGTAAGAAACAATTTGATTTGCATGCAGGTCCCAAAAGTAATCTTAGCGTTGCTGTTGGAATGTCGGCACGCAGTGTTGACGTGTCGCAATCGGGCACGTTTCGACAAAAAGATCGTTATCGGTGCGGACGTGACTCAGTACTCTGTGGCTCGCACACTATACATAGTCTGTCGCCCGAGACCTTGACCTTCCAAAAAGCGAGGTGCCACATTAATCTGCACGCTATAAGGAAAGACGGAAAGTTGTCAATGCTTTTTAAAATGTCAACAAATAGCTTGAGGCGGAGCGAGGTCACGCGCAACTGTATGTGTGCATGCGCGCTCGCGTTGCGGCTGCCGTGAGAATGAAAATCAGCGAACGAGCGGTAAAAACGGAATGAGCGCAGACCCCGCCTCCTATACTTAAACCTCTCTCTCTCTTTCTCTTTCTCTCTCACTCTCTCTCTCTCTCTCTCTCTCTCTCTCTCTCTCTCTCTCTCTCTCTCTCTCTCTCTCTCTCTCTCTCTCTCTCTCTCTCTCTCTCTGTGAAATGTAAACAAAGCTGATTTCGGAACGAGGTCATGGGTGCCTTTGCGCATGCTCGCGAGAACGTAAGTCGACATGCAAACGGAAAGTGGAAGCGCGCTGATTTCGTGGAATTGTAACTGATTAAAAAGCACCCCTATGTACACTCACTGAACTTGGTCCATCAGTAACACAAACTTGTAACCTATTTATTGTTTAAACATGCTCTTTATGTTTTCTCTCAGGTAAATGTAATGATTGTCCTTCACAAAAATAGTCCTTATTTTATTTTATGTACATCCAAAAATATATTGTCTATCAAAGTTTGTTGTCCACAATTTTTGATGTAAAATAAGAAATTATTATGTGTTCTCTTCCTGGTAAAAGTATAAACAATGCAAATACACTCTCCTTGTTTATCGTATGTACAATAGAATAATGCAAATACACTCTCCTTGTTTATCGTATGTACAATAGAACAATGCAAATACACTCTCCTTGTTTATCGTATGTACAATAGAACAATGCAAATAAGCTCTCCTTGTTTACCTTGGTTTATCCTGTGTTCAAAAAGCAATGCAAAAACACTCTCCTTGTTTATCCTGTGTACAAAAAACAATGCAAACACACTCTCCTTGTTTTTCTTATGTACACACACAAAAAGATGTAATACTGTCCATATCGTCCTATTGTCAATTATTAAAACACGAGATTTTGTTTCTCTTCCAGTAAAACTATACACACAGCAAAAACAGTTAAAAAATATAAACAAATATAAGAAAAATAGAAAATAAAGTTAATAACATTAAAAGACTATAAATAAAACATAGATAAGACTGCAAAATATCTATAATTAGATTTGTTATTTTTGAAATTAAAGAAGACATTTTTTACAGATGATGGAGTCAAGGCAAATTATACTTGACCCCCTAACCCACAAGTAGTTTGTGTTGTTATGCTAAACTTTTTGAAACTGCATAATCGATATTTTTGGTACCAACCTCGCGAACAGTGACGTAATCGTCATGCTCTGATGCTTGCGCTGTACTCACAGTCAAAAGAGAGCCATAAGTATTATATATTACATCGAACAATAGACGATATGGGTCACATCCACATCTGGTGCTTGACCGATATATTTCCCGCCGTACATTCTTATACTCTGACCCTGGGTCTGAGTGGCAAAAAGCAGAGAGACACAAACTACAAACAACGACGAAGACAAATCAAAAAGCACAGGAAAACACTCAAAACACGAAAAAAGACGAAATCAGCCTACCCTCCTAAAGAAGGCAGACAGACAGAACTCACAGTAGCCATCGCCGAACTAACAAACACACGAGTGGCTCCTACACTCTTACCACCACTAGAGACACCACCAAAGGCCGCTACAACAAACAACCACACTGACGACAATGACAACAGACCAAAACAACCACACAGAACAAAGCCGCAAAACAAAACGATGGCGCCCACCATCAGGCCTAGACTTCAACGAACACAGCGCAAACAGGAACCGCAACAACATCAATGCCACCACAACAGCCACCACCGACGGCATCGACAACAATGGCAAAAGCGCAGTGAGCATCAGTACATGCAGTGGGGTTTTTACAACCACCCCATTGCAGACATGATCTAACTCATACTAGACCATCTATACTGGCCACCAACACACATCTATATACAACCCTACGGACGCCAGGGACAACGACAACAACAACAGCGCACAAACCACTAGCAGGAAAGGGGGGTGAACATCCCGGGCACACATACATGCTAAGTACAGACTTGGTGTGTTTCTAGCCTGTGTTCTGTTAAAATTGGGACCCTCCTTTAAGTTCCCGATTTAAGAAAGACATTTTGTAAATTTCAACTCATCACCAATCTCCATCAACATCGACAGTTATATATTAGATAGATCCATTTTGGTGCCCATAAATTGTTGCATTTTGTTCGTAAGATTACGGTAGTATTTAACATCAATAGAATTAAAGAGAAATTAAAGCTACTACTCAGTATCTCAGTAGCAATGTATCAGTTGGCGTTTTAAGCTGTTTAAGAGAGCTTAACAAGATCCGATTCGATAAAATATAAGCACACTGACTTCAGGGTACAATGCAGTTACGTCAAATTCAAAGACTTAAAAGTACAAACGCAATTATATAAAAGTACCAACATATTGTTAAACGTTAAAGTGTACAGCCATACAGGTGAAACAACGATATAAAAATCGCAGACATATCTACAAGAATTATAATTTCAAACAATACGAATGATTAACTTTAAGCAAACAATACAACTGAATACATTAAAATCGACTAAACGTATTTAATGTTCAGAGGTCTGCAGTGCAATTACGCCATCCACACGTTCTATATTTATCTTAAAGTAAAAACAGTTTTAATGCCGATAACAATTACGTCTTAAAGAAAAAAAATCTCTTTAATGCTGATATCAATTCTCATCCTATGATTTTTATCGCACAAAACAATTGTTCTTTTGAAAAAGAGATTATGTAGTGAGAAATCAGAGATTTCTTTAAGTATTGGAAAGGAATATGGAACAACTGAGTACGAAGATGTGCTTATATCCTCCTTTAAAATGAATTGCACCACACTTAATCAATATATATGTTTAATATTTTTAAACATAAAAACATGGCACTAACATAGAAATACATGACAGCGATGCTTAAACTGCAACTTCTTGTGAATCAATGTGTACAATTATTTTGCAGTAATATGTGAAAATATATTTCATAATTTATGCTTTCCTTAGTATATGCATTATTCTGTTTACTTGTGATGCAATGTGTACAATTACTTTGCAGTAATATGTGTATAAATATAATTCATGTTATATGTTATTCTTAATATACGTATTATTATTTTTATGTATTACGTATAGTTTACAATAATATTTTGCTGGTATTATTCAGATTATTGTCTCCAGAATAAATCAGTAAAACATGTTTCTTGTCCAGTTAGAGATTGGAGTGCCATGAGCCTTTATTCCGTTTTAACAAGATAATGATTTTTTTTACTAATCCCACTGTGTACACAATCTTACAGAACATATTGATTTACATTTGTATACACGATATTGCATATGCATCAGTACAAAGAATGGAATATTTACACTGCACTGATGGTCACGCCACTTAGCCTGCACATGGGCTGGACTCGTCTTGCCTTTGGCTGGTCAACTGCAATTTTTGCTACATACTTGTTTATCTATACTGCACTTGTGAGGCAGAGGCCATGAGACCACATTAAGAGTGTGGCCCTGACGTCATCCACGCGAAGCGAGCGAGACGAGGAAGATATCCTTTTCCCTCTGTGAAAACGATTGCTGCCAACTAGTGAAATAGATTTAATGAACTAACTTGAAAATCACATATCCTGGAAATTCTACACAGAAAGTTACAGGCCTCGTGTGTGATATAATTGTCTAAGGAGCCTATATTTCGAGCATCTATGTCTATACGTCATTTGTTCATATTTATTTCCTACTGAGGTGCTGTGCTTGTTATACTTATACAATACTATTTCTTATTGTTTACACCTTTGTCCTTGTTACATAATCGGGTTTGAAAGGTTAGAGCAGTTGGGGGCATAAATTATTAAAGTTGAGTGTAAAGGATCCTGTCTTATGAGGGTGTATACTGCTCTGCGAGAATATATGAGGTCAGGGACAATTCCTGTTCAGTCACAGTTAACTAAGTGTTATTCTGGGAAGGGACTAAGGGAAGTCTTTCTTTCTTTCCAGGAACTGAGAGGTGCAGATTATCATAAACACACAAGTGATATTTTTTTCTCACAATTAGGAGGCCCTCTCGTTATCAAATAATTAATTTGATTAAAGCCAGGAAAGAAAAAAAAAATGTCTACACAACTTACAAATCCTGCAACAATATTCGTTAGCCTGATGCACACACAACATATGAAATATAACATCAGTCAAAATTCACAAGTATAATGTACAACGTAATCAATTTAGTGAACATAGAAATAATTGTTCAATTACGTAAAGCATTCTAAAATTCAAATAATAGATCAATTACAAGTCCATTTTTTTTGTTTATCAGTCAGTTAACTTACCATTAGCTAGTGATGGCCTTTATGACTGGATTCTAGTTATGTTCAAATCAAACTAATTAGTATATAGGTTTTCTTCAACAAAGAAAATTTTCGGCTGATTCCCATTGGATGAATTTGTAATGAACAAATGCGAGACTATTAGGAAAAAAAAAACTACTCATGCAGTTGGAACTGGTTTGGATTGCATCAGCAATTTCTTGCATATTCCCCAACTGAGTTGTTTACTCCTAAAAATATCATCATAAGCAGTGCCCAAGGTCTAGTCACTTTGACTTTGGCAATAAACATAGAACAATTAAGTTTAGGAAAAGGGATAGGAACATTTACTCTGCCACAAAATGTAATGATGTATGTAATATAAAGTTGAATTTTTAGTTCATGCGTTATATATGAGATGTAATGATGTATATGGACTATAATTTGAATCGTTAGTACGTGAGGTTTGTATGAGATGTAATGATGTATATGGACTATAATTTGAATCGTTAGTACGTGAGGTTTGTATGCAATGTGATAATTATGTGGGGTATAATAATAATGTATGTGGGGTATAATAATAATGTATGTGGGGTATAATAATAATGTATGTGGCGTATAAGAATGAGTGTTTAAAGATGTGAAAAAATGTCATGATGAAATGTGTATGCATGTGTGGTGATTATGAAAGGTTATGATTAATGTGGAATATAACGATAGAATGATTATTTTTTATTTTGAGAATATAAGGATGAATGCTTAATATAATAATGCAGTATAACTTAAGGACGAATGTTTAATGCATGTATAATATATGTATTTGCAATGTTGGCATTTATGTGCAGTGTGAGGAACGATATACAATGTAACGGATTGAATGCGACAGGAGCGAAAAAGCAGATTACTTGTGTAAAAAAAAACTCCCATCAAATAAAATCTCACTTCTTCAAAATCACTGTCTTGAGAAAAGAGATTTTTTATTCTTTATTTGGAAAACAAAATTAACTGATAATAATAACAATAATACCATCATTTGTGTAATACATCATAGATATAAATAGAAAAATATTATTGTACAAATATTGCATATAAATATTTCGATGTCCTGCAAGAAAGGTTATACAACATCACACAAATTTGCAGGTTATCTCTCTCTATGTATTTTCAGTTTCCTAATTAATATTTTATTGTCTCTATATAGGTTATAGTATACAAGTTATCTCTCTCTATGTATTTTCAGTTTCCTAATTAATATTTTATTGTCTCTATATAGGTTATAGTATACAAGTTATCTCTCTCTATGTATTTTCAGTTTCCTAATTAATATTTTATTGTCTCTATATAGGTTATAGTATACAAGTTATCTCTCTCTATGTATTTTCAGTTTCCTAATTAATATTTTATTGTCTCTATATAGGTTATAGTATACAAGTTATCTCTCTCTATGTATTTTCAGTTTCCTAATTAATATTTTATTGTCTCTATATAGGTTATAGTATACAAGTTATCTCTCTCTATGAATTTTCAGCTTCCTAATTACTATTTCAGTGTCTCTATATAGGTTATAGTATAAAATCCTGGGCACTATTAAGAAAGGTTGTAATTTGATTAGTTTCTAATTAGTTTCGTGAATTATTTCCCGATTCCTGCTGAAATACTTGTTGAATAATACTTGACATGAAGAAATTTACAATAATAGGTTCAACATTTCCCATATAAGACATTGCAAATCCAGTGTTAGACTGTAGCGTATATAATAATAGGACAGAAATGTGAACAGAAAACAAATTAGGTTAACCTAAGGTAGGTTAATAAATAGTATATTTACATGAAACATACGTATTCCATAAGAGGCAGAAACCATCATTAGCTACAAATCCTGTAATAGTCACAGTCAGCGAGCACCGTTATCCGTTGATTCCCCTATTCCGCTTCATTCCATACAAGACAGAGTTCACACTTATCCATAAATCATGCGTTGCTCTCATAGACTGTTTGATGCAGACGGCAACATTAATCTAGAACCACATATAAAGGGAAGTAACTATTCATGAAATGACGAAATACAACCTCTACGCTTGATGCGGGGGGACAACATTATATTAGAAAAGACATGCATAATTACATTTGATAAGATAAAGGGGACGTAATTATATATTGCCTACTACACGCATATTCCAAGTTCATTATTACGTAGGCAGGTCACATGTCACTTTAATGTAATATTCTATTAATCACGTAAAATATTGAACTAACACTGATGAGTCATTCCTTTAAACACGCAGCCAGAAACGTTAGTGTATTGCAGTGAAATGCTGAGACAAACCAGCATAGCTGAACTCAAGACTTGAACTTGTTTCTTGACCACGTTCACCAGGATTGTGAGTCACTGGACTGATTGCTCTGCAAACAAATCACGTGAACGATTTATTTAATATAATTTCGTGTATTTATTCGTTTATGACAGCTAGCTGATACAAATATAAAATAACCGGAAATAACTAACCTACTTCTACCTGCAGTTTAAAGTATAAACACAAAACATAGAACAGTGATTTCCACATCGCACAACTAAACCAATACCTCGATGGATATTATTGATGGGGACAAAGTCGGAAAATGAAAAGATGGGCGAGTATATCTGTCAGAGTGAATAGAACCACGGATGATTTCCATTACTTTGGTACCAGAAATAGAATGGAAAAGAATCTTGGAGAGAGTTGTTATTTTACCTCCTGCACAGCAGATTTCTGCAGAAGGAATCGTTAGTTAATACACATACTTGTGACCTAAATTCATCTGTCGTTACTATAGAACGTACTTTCCTAAGACAATTTAATTGCCTTTGACTCAGTTCCCTTCTTAAGACAAATTAATTGCCCTTAACTTAGTTACTTTCCTAAGACCAATGAATTGCCTTTGACTTAGTTACTTTTCTAAGACAAAGTAATTGCCCTTTACATAGTTACTTTTTCCAGGATGAGGAATGGTGATGAAGCGAAATGAAATAAACATGTAATAAAATTATTGAAAAAAAAAGCTTCCATTCGCATATATGGCAAACCTTACATCACTTGCGGGTACAAGATGTGCAGAATTATGAAAAATACCCAGGTGCAATCACTGCAAACAACGACACGATATATCAGTAAACTTTCTGGACTAGGATATCTTTTCTGCAGATCTACTTGGAGAGGGTGGAGGCGATTTTTGACTCTGAATTGTTTATTAATAAGGACATATCCTACTGATTCTTAAGTCTGCAGGTAAAGTTTAATGAAGGAAAGAACTTCATTGTCTCATAGATCTCATTGGGGAATTCTAACATACTTGATTAAATTGAAATTTCTACATTACCTGGCAAAAGGGATTGTCTAATTTACCTGGATAAACAGAGATGTCTAAATTAAATAGCCAATGGGAAATGTCTATTTTACCTGGCTAAAGAGAAATGTCTATTTTACCTGGCTAAAGGAATATCTAACTTATCTGGCTAAAGGAATATCTAACTTATCTGGCTAATTTGAAATTCCTAACATACCTGGGTAAAGGGAAATTTACCTGGCTAAACAGGACTATCTAACTTTCCTGACAGAAGGGAAATGTACAACATGCCAGGCTAAATGGAAATTTCTGATGTATCAAGTTAAAGGTTCTGATGTATCAAATTAAAGGGAAAAGGCTAATTTACCTTACCTGCTAAAGTGACATTTCTAAACGGAAATGTCTAATTTACCCGGCTACTGGGAACTTTCTATTTTGCTAGGCTAAAGTGAAATGTTTAACTTACTTCTCTAATGGGGAATGTCTCACTAACTTACATGACTAGTGTGAAATATCTAACTTAACTGTCTAATGGGAAATGTGTAACGTACCTGGATAAAAAGAAATATCCTTCTTACCTGGCTTATGGGCAAAATATCTAACTTACCTTGCTAATGGGAAACGTCTAACGTACGTGTCTAAAGGGAAATTACTAACTTACCTAGCTAAAGGAAAATGTATAGCATACCTTGTAAGCAGGAATCTGTGAAAGTGATATTACTGGTCGTTTGATAGTGAACTGTAACAAGAAATACAATTGCATTATGTGCTAGAACGTTGTTATATTCAGATGACAGATAACACAATTAATTGGATCCTGAATAAGGAAATACACTATTTTAATTTATTTTAAGAACAAAAAATAAAAATATATTTATAATAATAATGAAGACCGAAAGATTACCATTACATGGAAATTTATAACTATGTTTTTTCTGTTCTTTATATTTTTAATAATTTTATTATTATTATTATTCAGCCTCTTTCCACGACTTCTGTTTGACTGTCGGTTGTGATCCAAGGTCCCGGAATCTTACCAGGATTCTGGGAGATCCAAGGTTTTACGGAGGATGTGGGCACTTCAGAGGAGCGCTGCTTGGAGTAATGGAGCGAATCTGTGGTTTCCAGGGAGTTTATTCAGGTAGCCTTCCAATTCAATTGTTATGTTCCCCAAGGCTCCTATCACTATAGGTATCACTTCTGCTTTTACATTCCACAGTCTCTGGATTTCTAATCTGAGGTCTTGGTATTTTTCTATTTTTTTCTTTCTTTTGTTTTTATGTTTCTATCACTTGGAACAGCGACATCAATGATTGTTACTGTTCTGTTGGACTTATTGAGAACTACAATGTCTGGTCTTCGTGCAGGAATCACCCGGTCTGTTCTTATCTCGAAGTCCCACAGTATTTTGACTCCTTCTGTTTCGGTGACTGCTTCTGATTGATGCATGCATGCTCTTTCTGGGGTTTGTATGCCATAGTTCTCACACATATTTCTATGTATGCGTTTTGCCACTTCATTTCTTTTGTTTGTATGTTTATATCACTTGGAACAGCGACATCAATGAGTGTTACTGTTCTCTTCTTCTATGGTGGTACTGATGGTTTCTGTCTTTGTACTGTGTCTGTCCTTATATCTCTTTTATTATTATTATTAGTAGTAGTAGTAGTATCATCATTATCATTATCATTATTATTATTATCATTATTATTATTATTATTATTATTATTATTAACATCATTATTATAATAATAAAATAATAATTATTATTTTAATAAATAATAAACATTTTTTTTTTTAGAATAGCATCGCGTATTTACAAATTTCCAGATGTGTCATTTAAAGGTTTATGGTTTGTGTTAAAGCAACAAAGTATGTTTAGTTTAGTTTACAAACAATTACATATAATGAGCTACCGGTATCAATGCAAGTGGAACTATCTCATCTCATGATTTGAATGATCCTACATCTACAATATTTTATCCGCTTCTTCTAATGACAGGTGCTAAAATTCAACAAAGCATTAATAAGTGGGATATTTAATAACATACGGGCTGATCTGTGTCCAGCTGATTGTAAAGAAAATCCCAGGAGAAGTTTGATGACTTTGCAGCATCTGTTAAAATGTGATAACGTGTTCATAAAAAATATGAATAATAAATTTGTGGACTTGTTCGATTTCTGCATACATTATAATACGTTTATATAATTAACAGTTGTGAGTAGTAATATTTTGTGCAGCAGATTTTATATTGATTGTATTTTTTATTCATAAAGGGTGAGAATATTAACGAATTTATATGATGTAAAACAGGCATATTAATATTAAAATAATAATATTAAAATATTAAAATATTACTATTCTTATATGAGTTGTGAATATGTATATATCCATGATGATATATTGCTATTAAATTGACAGTTGTTGTCTGTATAAGTGAAGGAATTACTAAAGTTTAAGAATAGCATGAATATTTTGTTTGTAATGTATGAATATTTTGTTCGTAATGTATGAATATTTTGTTTGTAATGTACTTATTGATGCATTATGCTTACCTTTCTTGCTAAATCCTCCAAATGAATCGCCCCAGGGTGACCGCTCAAAGTCTGAGCGTTTTCGACGTCGGTCGTCATCCTCAGAAAAAGCGCTCGACCTGGCGTCAGAGTTGTACTCCCCATTCCACTGACTCCAGAAAGAGTTTCGGGTGGGTATAGAACGTGAGAACACTGCTGACAGGTTACTACGTCTGAAAGTGAAATTTGCAATAATTATCACATGAACAATTTGGTAATATGACATGAACATGTTGATAATACAACATGAACATTTTGATAATATAACATGAACATTTTGATAATATAACATGAACATTTTGATAATATGACATGAACATTTTGATAATATGACATGAACGATTTGTAATAGGAATTGAACATTCTCGTAATATTACGTGAACAGTCATTTAACATGACATGAACAATCTGGTATTATGACGTGAACATTTTGGTAAAATGACATGAATATTCTGGTAATATATCATGAACATTTTGGTAATATAACAATGAAGATCGACAATCTATGCACAGCTCATGTCTAGTATCCAGGACACATTAAAAATATCTCGATGAATAGACATTTAAAAACACACATTCGCCATTTCTTTATCATAATAATACTTAAACCACACATTAAGCGACTCGAGGAGATATTTTAGGAAGGGCTGGCGGCATTTGTATATGGAAAAGTTAAACTATGCATTGAACTGGATTTTAGGGGTAGAACATTTAACTTAAATAATTAAAATTAACCATGTTTATAGCTGCATTAGTTTAGTATGCTTCCTTTTATCAAATATACGAAAGGATTGGCAGGTCACAGGATGCACAGAGCCGACAATAACAATAATAATTATGCGCAATAAATTAGTGACGACAAACACAGCAAGAGATAACAACACACACACACACACACTCACACAAACGTCGTGTTTACAGGTGAGACTTTATTTTATGGCGATAGAGTCACATCGGTAACACTGTACACCCCCTCCGTCTCTCTCATCATTCTACATAGTTTAATGCTTTCGTGAACTCTATCTCGCCTTCTGTCTCCGTCTAAAACACACACACACACACACACACACACACACACACACACACACACACACACACAATGCTAATTAGATTAGAGGAAGTGCTTCCGGCTTGCGTCAATATCGGGTTTGGAGGTGGAGGGAGAGGGAGCTCCAATTAGTGCAAGAGGTAAAATGTCTTCTTTGTCTGTAGTCCTAGGTTGGTTGGAGTATTTTCTTTGGCTTTTAATTCTGAAGTGTAAGTCCAGGATGGACAGGAGTGGAGGGGAAATAACTGAATGAGTGCGCGTACAGCGACATTGAGGTAGGATTATTGTTATTGCTTGTGAGAATGCTAGCTGCTTGAGATCTCCAGTCTTGTTTTGATCCAGTTAGATGGTTATACAAATTGTAGGCAACTGTGAGCTTGTTTCTGGACAGGTGACACTAATATTGACAGAATGCAGACATACAAGATGTAAGAAAGTCATAAATAATAATTAGTTCACACTGTATATTTGATTGATTTCATTTGATTAACTAAAGTACCTAGTCTAACTAGAGATGAGTCTAGTCAGAGAAAACCAGTGTGGGAATTGTATTCTTTACGATTTGCAAATGAAATTTTTATTGAAGACAAGATTTTAAAGTAGAACAGTTTATGGCAGATTATTTGTGAATAAACATTTTATTTACAAGGTTTGAAAGTAGAACAGTTTATGGCAGATTATTTGTGAATAAACATTTTATTTACAAGGTTTGAAAGTAGAACAGTTTATGGCAGATTATTTGTGAATAAAATTAATAATGCTCACCCATCGTCACTTCCCAATTCTGACTTTTGTCGTTTCCGCTTATTGCGAATATAGACGATAACAACAATAACAGCCACGAAAATGAAAAACAGTGGAATGCCAACAGCAAGGCCAATGATAAGGGCAATGTCCGCTATGGGGAAAAAAAGAAGAAAAAAACATCAACATAAAAATGAGTTTATTCAGCCAGTAATGTCAGTCTCATTATTCACATAAGTGTGTGTGTGTGTGTGTGAGTGCGAGTACGTGTGTGCGTGTAAAAGAGAGAGTGACATGTAAATCCATAACTAATTACAAGTGATGGAGTAATCTAAATTTATGTTTATTAATAATTCTCCCAGGAGAAAGCACTAATCTCTCACTTGGCATGAGTATACAGTTTAGTAAAAGTCTTCTCCCTTCCACTGTGATAATTCAAACGTTAACTGTCACACAATACTTCTGCAGGTGGAAACTTCTTATTAAAGGAGTAATGAAAATCCGTCTTTAATTTATAATTTAATTAGCCCCCCCCCCATCCACCCGCATTACTCTAACAAAGGTTTTTAATATGTGTGCAAGAAGGTTAATATATTTAACAATAACATTTATTAAATCAACAATCAAATATAAAAAAATGAATATAATCAAAATCGTGCTGACATTTACATCACTTTACACAATGTTTGGTTAAAAGTTCTATTACACAAGCATTCTCCAATTTAAACCATAGAACAATAGCAAAAGTATGAAATATTTCTAAGTTCATTCTTTCTTTATCAGGCAGTTAACGCACCATAAACTAACAAATGCCTTTATGACCGGATTTGAGTTACCTAAAAACATGAAAGCGATTAGAGTATAGAACTTCTTCAGCAAAGATAGTTTTGGTCTTTCTCCATTGGATGAAATTGTTATGAGCAAATATGAGACTTATAGTGAAAAATATACTAAGTTGCGTTAAACTGGTTTCGGTTGCATTAGCAGGATTTTGCATGTTCTTTTCCTGAGTAGTTATTTTAAAACTGGTACTTACCAAAGTATCATCATTCTCGGGATCCAACGGTCTATAGAGTTGACATTTAATAAATTATATAATACATGTATTTAGAAAAAAGGACAAAGTTAATCTACCTCATTAGAGAGAGAGAGAGAGAGAGAGAGAGAGAGAGAGAGAGAGAGAGAGAGAGAGAGAGAGAGAGAGAGAGAGAGAGAGAAAGAAGTGGTGTGTGTGTGTGTGTGTGTGTGTGTGTGTGTGTGTGTGTGTGTGTGTGTGTGTGTGTGTGTGTGTGTGTATGTGTGTTCGTGCATGCATATTATTTCAAAATCATCCTAGCGACAAAACAAATATTCATAACAGCACATATAAAGTGAAAAACTAATTAATTATCATCTCTCATCTGTTAATGCACACACTCGCAATTACATGAGTGCATTCAATCGTCCATAACCAACTTGTTTCCAAATACTTACTTTCTTGTCTGAAACAAAAAAGGAGAAATACTTATTTGTAACTTTTATTTAATTACAAATATTACAATTATTTAATTATATATATATAAATATATTAATGTTTATTGTCTCTATAATCTTTGTTTTCAAGTAAGATTTAAAAAGCATTTAGTGTATATTAAGCTAATATACAATAGTTCAATTTATGTTAAAATATATATTTTATATTTATTTTATTTAGCAACTTTACAAAAATCAATAGCATGTATGCATTTCTCAAGGAATAGCATTAGGCAAGCAATCTATTATTACTAATATTAATAACTGATAGAGTTAAGTAAGATATTCTAGAAACAAACAGTATTTCTAATTACTAGTAAATGTATGCACTGTATAAACTGAGACAGGTAATTGAAAACCTGCCAGAAGTAACACAGAATTGTGCTGTGTTCGCACAAATAGTTACAAGAGGCTGTGTGATTAAGAAATATTGTGGTGAGCTGAATGTTTTGTAAATCAGTTTTTATTTTATTTAGCTGGCACAATCCGACAGTGGGCGATTTCAAGTAGAATAAAGTGTTCAATTTAAATACAGAATAATGAACTACGATTACTTTTACTTGAATTTAAAAAAAAAAAGAAACATTAGTGATCTGCTTGAAGAAAAAGAGGAACATTTATTCTGTTCACCACTCCTCTTTATTAATGTAGTCATACCGGATATCTGTAAAGAAGACATAGCAACTACTAAAGTCTAAATAACACCAATTACTTTGAAATGTTTGCATTAGAACGAAGAACTATGCCAACTAAATGTTTTCTTTACTTACTTGCAATAAGGTAGACCTTCAGATGTCAAATCACATTCGCCAGTACAGCTAGAAGTAGCGATTAAGAACGCTTCACAAACGCTATTCACTGTAAAATGACAGAAACAAGAAACAAGCTAAAAGAATACGAACATTTCAGGAAACTATTTACATAATGAGGGAGGTGCTCGATGAGCTTTGTAAACAATAATCTATTTATTTTTTTGTGTACAATACTTGTAAATGTCTGCTGGAGAATAACAACAGTCTCAGAGTGTGTATAACCTGATTGAACTCTCCAATGTAACTGAGTTTTTCCTTCATTAAAGCATACGTTAAGTATTTATATAAATAAAATACTACTTAGTTGAACACTGCTATCATTCCTATGTAGTTTCTTACTTGTATCTTTATTCAATGTGTCATGTGTGTGTTTGTGTGTGCATGCGTAAGTATACATTCAATTTGTCAAAATGATTTTTACCTGTTTGATTCCTGACTCTAACATCAGTTGCTTTGCCCGTCTGATTGCTTATGTTGAAGATTTCATTCCTAAGACCTACAACTGCAATAGCCAATAATGGGGTAACTGACTCTTCAGGCGAGTTGCAAATGGCTAGAGCTACAATAATCAAGCTTCCCTGCCTGCAAAATACAGATGACCATCATTAGTGATGTTCAGTCATATGTTTCGCCACATATATGTGATCGCCTGTGTGAATCTCAAATTTTCCATCAGACAACTGTTCGTAATTTATGAATACTCAACATTTTCTCCAATTACTCACACGCACACGCACACACACACACACACACACACACACACACACACACACACACACACACACACACACACACACACACACACACACACACACACACACACACACACACACACACACACACCCCTGCACTTCACTTATCTTGCAAGCGTTAGAGTAGAAAAATTGTGCACGCATACGTGTGTGTGTGTGTGTGTGTGTGTGTGTGTGTGTGTGTGTGTGTGTGTGTGTGTGTGTGTGTGTGTGTGTGTGTGTATGTATGTGTAAGCGACATTTTTTTTCTGGTCGATTTTAATAGAATAATTCAATAATTATATTGGAGGAAAACTAACTCATTATCATACTTACATCAAATAATGAACGTCCAGATATTCTGAATAATGCTTTGGGCGGATTTCGTATCCTAGAGTCATTTAGCTAATTAATTTAATTGCACGATACCAATCAGAAGAAGAATAAACGCTAAAGACAGAAATGCTGATCCATTGTACATTATTGTTACAGTCGATGATGGTGGTTGCTACAAAGCTGTCACACCATGTCCGTCACAATGACCTAAATTTGGAGATTTCAATAACTTTAATTTTTATCAGAGATGTGTTGAAACATAGGTCACAATAGTAAATGTGTTGATCTAACTGTGCTATTCAGTTCCCTGGAATCAGAAACGTACCACTGCTTTTGTTAGTTTGGACTGGACAAACATACGACCGCATGTATTGCGTAGAATAAAGAGAGATTAGTCGAGTTGAGTGAAATACGCTGTTAATCTTGCTTTATGAAACACGCGTTCCCATATAATCTTGCAGGCTTGGACTCAAAGAAACAGGTGAAGAAATGTTTGTTACAAAGGACCGATATTTTATATAATTTTTATATTGAATACTTAAAAAGGTATTGTGAATTTCCATTTGCATTGATTTCTCTTATATTAATTTGATCTCGAATTTTATGTTGTTAAAGATTAAACAACAAAACGAGATTATAAAGCCGCATGCGATATTCTAATTGCTGAAATCTCCACGGGAATTGGTGCTAGGATCGTATGAACATTGTACAAGTGTGGGCAATTATATAACTGCTTAATAAATTTGACAACTACCGAATGGATATCATCGGCGCTAATGAGATGTGATAGACATGCAGCAACCTTGAGTTTATAATCATCAGTTGAAATTCATCACTCCTCACCCAAGAATTAGTGATAGTGAAACATTTCTCTACACTCTGGATGTCAGAACAACTAGTTCCTTTATCTCCTTCTCTTTGAGTGTTTGTCAGTCATAAATGTTGAAAGGAATAGTTAGATTTTAAGAACATAACCACACGGATACACGCCACACGTACGCACAAACGCATGCATTCTCAAACCCACCTATAACCATATCTATTAACTCCTCCACCCTGACGCCACACCCAAACAAGCTTTTGTTGAAATAAAGATACTGTGATTATGTGATTTCAAAAATAAAGGAAACAACATTTTGTGTTCATTATAATAATAAATTATTAGTTTCAATAAAAAAAATGTGTTCATTATAATACAAAACATTTACTTGAATTTGTGTTCATTAATATAAAATTAATGTTTTTTTATAAGCATTTACTCAGTGAAGAAAATGGAGCGATGCTCACCTCATGTCGGTTACCTCCACTCTAATCAAACCAGTGACAGTACCGTTTAGCTTAGCAAATAGCTGTTGAAATAATAATAATTTAAGTTTAGTTAATAGAACAAGATGAATGCAAAACTATGTAATGGACATTTAACAAAATAAACATTGATTAAATCAGTTAGAAACCCTATCAATTCTTGAAATTTATTCTAAAAATATATCTGAGCGATATTTGATGCACCGAAAATTTTCTATACTAATGTTAACTATTGCATTCTAAACAAATCATGATCTAGTTTTGTTTCTAGAATTTTGCACACACACGCACGCACGTACACGCACGCAAACACATACACACAAACACAAACACACACACGCACGCACGCACGCACGCATACACATGCACACACACACGCAGACACACACACACGCACGCAGACACACACACACACACACACACACACATATATAATTAATCTTTCATAACTAATTACAAGATATGATATTCTTAATCTATAATATTAATGATCCTCCTACAGACACCACTCGTGTATCATTTCGCGGATATACGGGCGTTGTAGATGTTTCCTCTCTTCCACAACATAAAACAACATTTACTGTCATATAGTGCTTCTGAATGTGGAAAACGTCTTACTAAAGAAGAAGACAAATCCTACTTTTAATTTATATTTAGCAAGCCTCCCCCCAACCACTTTCTTCTCGAACATAAGTTTATTAATATCAATATGCATAAGAAGGTAAATAAACTTAACAATAAATTTATTAAAAACAATCTAATATGCATATAAACAGTACAATGAAATAGATAACCTGACACTAATATTCCATGAACTTGCATTTGTATAAGTATTGCTTACACAATCCACATATATATAAAATAATAAAATTGCAGTTTAACAATAGAGTCAACACAAATCGGAAGCTAGTCCTATCAGAAATGGAATCATTAGAGGTTGGTTCTTGTAAACGTTTACATGACCTGAATTAAGCACTCTTTGACAGTTTTTCATTGGCTTTTGCAACATTCACAATATCCGCGTGACAATTCATGTTTCCCGTCACACACGTGGGAAACACTGATGCATTGTTTCCTCTCAAGCTGACCTTGTGCTTTCTTCACCATGCCAGTTTCTTTGAGTAGAACATAATCACAATGATTCTTGTAACTTCACTGTACTGATATACTTAGTATCTTGCTTTCATAAATCAAAAGTGCATAGCTTACTTCCTTATGCTTATACATACAGGAACAAACGTTTTCTGCATCTTTCCAGTCATTCAAGTTTATAACCGGTGAACACATAGAGGGTAACTGTAACCTTGAAACTTGAAGCTCAAACTCTTCCTCAAAAGTTGAAACTCAAAAGTCTATTCATAAGGCCACTTGCTCACTGTAACATATAATTAAGGACCAAGCCTAGGTTTCCTGTTCATCACAATATAACTCTATCTTGCATTATATCATCAACTTACAATTTCATGCAACAGCATTAATTAGCCCGATACACACATACAACATAATAAATACAGCCTATCAAACAATGTCAAGTATTAGCACAGTACATGTGTCCAACTTAGTTCAAACATTTGTAGAAATAAAAGTCAACTCACATAGTACATCTTTACATAAACACAAGTATAACATATCGATAATAAAAATACATTAAATGTTTTTAAGTCCATTCTCTCTCAACCAGTCATTTTAACTCACCATCAAGCTAATGACTGCCTTTCATAGCCGAACTTCTCTTTTCCCATCCAAATTCAAAGTATTCAGAATAACATTTTTTAAAGCAAGTGAATTCTTTTATTTCTTTACTCTCAGCCCATCGGCTGGTCAATCTCGTAAATCATAATCATTGTAAATAGAACATTACTCACTCAGTTTGCATTACGTCAGCAATCTAGGATATTCGTGCCTCTATCTGTTTATTTCAACCGAGACACTTTCATAAATGACACCATAAGGAGTGTCCAAGTTCGGGTTACTCTGACAATTTAGCAGTTCATATAACATTTTAAATTTAAAAACAGGGAAAGGCAAATGTTCTCTGTCACATGATGTACTTATTTAGAAGACGTATATAGATCATTAAATTATAATGTTTGATTCGTACTAATTTCAAATGTAATAACTCTTGACAAATGCACACATATTACACCAATAAATATACTCAATCATTTATATTGCATTTTACTTGAAATAGCATCACGATTATAGCATCGTTTTCAAAGGTAAATGCCATTGAATTTTTTACAGAGAATAAAATGTAGATAATTTGAAGGTGAGAGAAACATTACCGGTCACGAAGGCAGACAGAAAACATTCAAGAAACAGTTTATAGTGTACAAGGAAATAAACGTTTGATATGCATCATCATATTTCTATAAAATTAATTATGTAAATTGTAGTGTTCATCCTTAAGTCTACAACATACAAATACAGTGCATACCTATTTCAAAGCTCACTAAGCCCTATTTCAACCGTTACGTCTACAGCATACAAATACAATGCATACATATTTCAAAGCTCAGTAAACCCTAGTTTGACCATTAGGTCACCAACATACAATTACACTGCATACAAAGCTAAGTAAATCCTATTTCAACTATACGTCATAATTACTGAAATAGCCTTCAGTATCGAGATTACAGAAGACGAAAATCAATGGGTAAACTTATAACTACTAAACATACTTTGCAATCATGACATTTGTCATAATTAATAGCAGTACTTTACTTTCACAGGAATAAAAGAAGCTTTAAATACTAAAGTATTCCATTACCAATGACATCAAACTTTAATAAACATATGTGGGTCACATCACTGGAAATTATCATTAGTTTCTCAATAGTTCCAATAAATACTTTGAACTCACCACTCCAGATACTTCGTCTCTCAGATGTATGTAATCATCTGAAGAATTATTAGTGATGTTCACAGTGACATTAATATCAATTGTCAAACCAAACGGTATTGATGAAGTCACTATTAAGAAAAGAAAACATAATTGAAAGAAAAATAACATTGTAGCAATTTATGTTATTCAATCAAATATTTTCTTTCTTAAAGAATCATGTAGAGACCTATATAATCCAGAATATGAAATGTTACGTCTAACCAACTTGTCAACATGCTGTGTAAATCTACCTCTTCTCAGCAAATGCATTAACTTTGATACTTATTTGATTGAGAAGTGAAGTTTGGTAATGCACAGTGTACAATATAATCTGCACAATATTTCTTCATTTAAAAAAAAAATGTCCTGTTAACCATCATCTCTTCTCTGAATGTATTTTCTTATTCTATCTGATGGGAATTGTGACAAATATTTTCAATCTTTCTTGCTTTTGACAAATATTTCAATATACCTTCTACTTATGAAATATTTTATGATAAAACCGTGTAGAGCACTGTATACATTACGGTACTATTTATGATGTGAGAGTTTAAAAGTAGACATCGTGCACTGCACGTTAAAGATAATATACAGTGAAAATCATAGTAATTTTCCCCAAAACCATAATTAGATAATTGATTAGTGATATTATAATTAAATGGTATATGTGTAGTTCTTTGTGAATTCAATAGTCAAAGTTCCATTGAAGTAAGGAAGTCCAGCTACCAAATATATTTATTGATATCCGGATTATCAGTGACGCTTAGCAGCACTAGGGGACGTCTAGGAGAGACAGTTATGACTGACCAATGGCCTGATGTTGGCCAACCACAACTGAACAAATAAAGGAGGAAACGACATATGGAAAGAATTCCTTACTTTGTCACATGATGCAGAACCTCGGCTGAGAGTGCATGTTCCTCAGAAAAGTTCCAGCATTGTAATGCATGTGCACAGTAAATGTCATTCGTGAGTAAATTCAGAGTTGTAATTTTTTAACCATGTAATTTTCATGCTTCGTTTCAGCTAAATAGAAATTTATTTTTTTATTTTTAGGCTGAGTAATAATATATTTTTATTTTCATATATAACTTTATGTTCTGTCTAATAATTCTTAGATATCTTTTATGTTTATTTTGTCCTGGAGAAATGTCACGTGAATTAATATTAACTGATTTATTTATAAAATGTGTAAACCATTGTTCAGAACTTAGCAGAAGTTAGCGCGGCAGGTCTAAATATCTGTGAAAATCTTATTGCAAATGATTCAGAGATTTTATGGTGATTCATGAATTACATTTTTTTTTCAAATTATTTTAGTATGAATAGGTACACAATTGTTAAGGAGAACATACAGTACAATTTCATGTTTATTTAAAGGTGTGGTAAACGCATAATGCTATTAAGGCAAGACCAAGTGTATAAAATTGAATTTTATAATCTCTAGAATTCGTATCATGATAGTTAAGAAAATAAAAGTAGAAAGAAGAGAAGTCAGTCAGAGAGCTCATGTACAAAAATAGATTTACAGAAGAAAGAATCGGCACCATCTTGATCCTATTCTTTCGCTTGAAACACTCCTGTAATTTGAGGCCTTCCATTTTCATCTTGCCTACCATGAGAGCATAAGCTTTGCCTCTGACGTCACGCACAGCTGGAAAGAGCGTCATCTAAAAGGTCATGTGATATTCCCTTTGTAAACATGCTGCCACATCTATGTGTTCCTTCGATATGGCATTTGACTGATGTGACAGTTTTAATGACTATACGATATTCAAAGTGTTGTATGTGAAGTATGTACAAACCCTATGCGAATGATTGTTTTCATTCGCACAGATAGATAGTTTAAGTCGTGAAAGCATTCAACACTAACAGGCACGCTGGTGGTGTATACATAAAACGTATGTGTCTTTTGTGTGCATTTGTTGTATACGTGCTGACGTGTACATCACCAAATGTTGAATTGCTTTGTGAAGTATGTAGTTAATTTATATTGTTAATATATTATATGTCTTTATTTATCAACATTCTTGACCTCATGTGTTTAATTGGGGTTAAAGTTTATCACGTAATGATGGGTGCATTATAATTAAAAAGAGGGCGTAGGCCTCTGAATGAGAGTGTCCACTACCTAGTGGATATATGCAGTTTAGAATGTTTATGTTGTGTTTATTTACAATACTGAGGTTAGCTCAGGAATGTGTACAGTGGGGTAAGAGTGGGACTCTTTCAATCCATTGCCCGCAATTGAGAGGTGTGGAATTAGCATAGGGTGGAGAGTTGATATTAATATTCTTATAATTTAAGAGATCCTCTCGTTGTTAAGATAACCTATTGCAGGTAGAGTGACCAAATTCTTAAGAAATTTCCTGTTTAACCAACACTATCTAAAAGTCTAATACGAAATCTTAACGAACGCGTAACAAACTCAATAAACTGTGCATAGTGTCAAAGTAAACTTGTCCCAGTGTAAAATAAACTCTCTAATAGCGAAACCTCCGAAATGCGAAATACATCAGATTGAAAGAGAAAATGGTCATGTTTACTACTCTTTTTTAAAAATTTGTTGAACAATATTTTAAGTACTAATTCAGATCTGATTTTTCAAACTTCATATGTAATGTGAATTGAAATTAAAAGGAATATCAACTGATAATTAAAATTTTAAAGTTAAATCCCAATAAAAGGAATTCGAGTATTCACTTGTAATGGTCACCACAATATTGAATATGTTACAATTATAATATTTTATTAATGAAGTTTTTATATGTTTATTCCATTTAATATGCAATCATTGGAAGAGTATCACTCTCTACACGATTTTCCTATTAGACATAATACAATTAAAAAATAATACCATGTATCTTAAATGTATTTAGCAGTCATTGTAGTCTGGAGTGGATGCAAGTTTACAAAACCTCAAAAGCATCAAAGCAACAAAACAAAAAAGACACACTCCTTTTTGCAAACGTCAAATTAAGGACAGTGCTACGTTTCAGGCATATTACATCTCTAAACTCTTTTCTCTCTTAGTCTTACATATATTCTCAACTTACATCTCTTGCAAAAATATTTGTTAGCCAGACACACATGCAGCATTATAAATAATAGCATCGATCAAAATTGTAGTATATAATCAAATTAGTGAAAATAGAAATATTGGTTCTATTACACAAGCATTCTCCAATTCAAAACATAGAACAATAGCAAAAGTATGAAATATTTCTAAGTTCATTCTTTCTTTATCAGGCAGTTAACGCACCATAAACTAACAAATGCCTTTATGACCGGATTTGAGTTACCTAAAAACATGAAAGCGATTAGAGTATAGAACTTCTTCAGCAAAGATAGTTTTGGTCTTTCTCCATTGGATGAAATTGTTATGAGCAAATATGAGACTTATAGTGAAAAATATACTAAGTTGCGTTAAACTGGTTTCGGTTGCATTAGCAGGATTTTGCATGTTCTTTTCCTGAGTAGTTATTTTAAAACTGGTACTTACCAAAGTATCATCATTCTCGGGATCCAACGGTCTATAGAGTTGACATTTAATAAATTATATAATACATGTATTTAGAAAAAAGGACAAAGTTAATCTACCTCATTAGAGAGAGAGAGAGAGAGAGAGAGAGAGAGAGAGAGAGAGAGAGAGAGAGATGTTTGATTGTTTGTTTGTGTGTGTGTGTGTGTGAGTATGTGTGTATGTGCGTGCGTGCATGCATATCATTTCAAAATCATCCTAGCGACAAAACAAATATTCATAACAGCACATATATAGTGAAAAACTAATTAATTATCATCTCTCATCTGTTAATGCACACACTCGCAACTACATGAGTGCATTCAATCGTCCATAACCAACTTGTTTCCATATACTTACTTTCTCTGAAACGAAAAAGGAGAAATACTTATTTGTAACATTTATTTAATTACAAATATTACAATTATTTAATTATTTATAAATATATTAATGTTTATTGTCTCTATAGTCTTTGTTTTCAAGTAAGATTTAAAAAACAATTAGTGTATATTAAGCTAATATACAATAGTTCAATTTATGTTAAAATATATATTTTATATTTATTTTATTTAGCAACTTTACAAAAATCAATAGCATGTATGCATTTCTCAAGGAATAGCATGTAGGCAAGCAATCTATTATTACTAATATTAATAACTGATAGAGTTAAGTAAGAAATTCTAGAAACAAACAGTATTTCTAATTACTAGTAAATGTATGCACTGTATAAACTGAGACAGGTAACTGAAAACCTGCCAGAAGTAACCCAGAATTGTGCTGTGTTAGTACAAATAGTTACAAGAGGATGTGTGAGTAAGAAATATTGTGGTGAGCTGAATGTTTTGTAAATCAGTTTTTATTTTATTTAGCTGGCACAATCCGACAGTGAGCGATTTCAAGTAGAATAAAGTGTTAATTTAAATACAAAATAATGAACTACGATTCCTTTTACTTGAATTTAAAAAAAGAAACATTAGTGATCTGCTTGAAGAAAAAGAGGAACATTTATTCTGTTCACCACCCCTCTTTATTAATGTAATCATTCCGGATATCTGTAAAGAAGACATAGCAACTACTAAAGTCTAAATAACACCAATTACTTTGAAATGTTTGCATTAGAACGAAGAACTATGCCAACTAAATGTTTTCTTTACTTACTTGCAATAAGGTAGACCTTCAGATGTCAAAACACATTTGCCAGTACAGCTAGAAGTAGCGAATAAGAACGCTTCACAAACGCTATTCACTGTAAAATGACAGAAACAAGAAACAAGCTAAAAGAATACGAACATTTCAGGAAACTATTTACATAATAAGGGAGGTGCTCGATGAGCTTTGTAAACAATAATCTATTTATTTTTTTGTGTACAATACTTGTAAATGTCTGCTGGAGAATAACAACATTCTCAGAGTGTGTATAACCTGATTGAACTCTCCAATGTAACTGAGTTTTTCCTTCATTAAAGCATACGTTAAGTATTTATATAAATAAAATACTACTTAGTTGAACACTGCTATCATTCCTATGTAGTTTCTTACTTGTATCTTTATTCAATGTGTCATGTGTGTGTTAGTGTGTGCATGTATATGTATAAATTCAATTTGTCAAAATGATTTTTACCTATTTGATTCCTGACTCTAACATCAGTTGCTTTGCCAGTCTGATTCAGTATGCTGAAGTTTTCATTCTTAAGACGTACAACTGCAATAGCCAATAATGGGGTAACTGACTCTTCAGGCAAGTTGAAAATGGCTAGAGCTACAATAATCAAGCTTCCCTGCCTGCAAAATACAGATGACCATCATTAGTGATGTTCAGTCATATGTTTCCCCGCATATATGTGATCGCCTGTGTGAATCAAATTTTCCATCAGACAACTGTTCGTAATTTATGAACACACAACATTTTCTCCAATTACTCACACACATCCACACACACACACACACACACACACACACACACACACACACACACACACACACACACACACACACCACTTATCGTTCAAGCGCAAATGACATTTTTCAAGCTAAGATAGCTAGAGTAGAAAAATGGTGCACGCATACGCGTGTGTGTGTGTGTGTGTGTGTGTGTGTGTGTGTGTGTGTGTGTGTGCGTGCGTGCGTGCGTGCATGCGTGCGTGCGTGCGTGTGTGTGTGTGTGTGTGTGTGTGTGTGTGTGTGTGTGTGTGTGTGTGTGTGTGTGTGTGTGTGTGTGTGTGTGTGTGTGTGTGTGTGTGTGTGTGTAAGCGACATTTCTTCTTGGTCGATTTTAATAGAATAATTCAAGAATTATATTGGAGGAAAGCTAACTCATTATCATACTTATATCAAATAATGAACGTCCAGATATTCTGAATAATGCTTTGGGCGGATTTCGTATCCTAGAGTCATTTAGCTAATTAATTTAATTGCACGATACCAATCAGAAGAATAATAAACGCTAAAGACAGAAATGCTGATCCATTGTACATTATTGTTACAGTCGATGATGGTGGTTGCTACAAAGCTGTCACACCATGTCCGTCACAATGACCTAAATTTGGAGATTTCAATAACTTTAATTTTTATCAGAGATGTGTTGAAACATAGGTTACAATAGTAAATGTGTTGATCTAACTGTGCTATTCAGTTCCCTGGAATCAGAAACGTACCACTGCTTTTGTTAGTTTGGACTGGACAAACATACTACCGCATGTATTGCGTAGAATAAAGAGAGATTAGTCGAGTTGAGTGAAATACGCTGTTAAACTTGCTTTATGAAACACACGGCCCCATATAATCTTGCAGGCTTGGACTCAAAAGAAACCGGTAAAGAAATGTTTGTTACAAAGGACCGATATTTTATATAATTTTTATATTGAATACTTAAAAAGGTATTGTGAATTTCCATTTGCATTGATTTCTCTTATATTAATTTGATCTCGAATTTTATGTTGTTAAAGATTAAACAACAAAACGAGATTATAAAGCCGCATGCGATATTCTAATTGCTGAAATCTCCACGGGAATTGGTGCTAGGATCGTATGAACATTGTACAAGTGTGGGCAATTATATAACTGCTTAATAAATTTGACAACCACCGAATGGATATCATCGGCGCTAATGAGATGTGATAGACATGCAGCAACCTTGAGTTTATGATTCAGTTGAAATTCATCACTCCTCACACACGAATTAGTGCTAGTGAAACATTTCTCTACACTCTGGATGTCAGAACAACTAGTTCCTTTATCTCCTTCTCTTTGAGTGTTTGTCAGTCATAAATGTTGAAACGAACAGTTATATTTTAAGAACATAACCACACGGATACACGCCACACGTACGCACAAATACACGCATTCTCTAACCCACCTATAACCATATATATTAACTCCTCCACCCTGACGCCACACCCAAACAAGCGTTTGTTGAAATAAAGATACTGTGATTATGTGATTTCAAAAATAAAGGAAACAACATTTTGTGTTCATTATAATAATAACTATTTATGTTTATAAGAATTTGTGTTCATTATAATAATAACTATTTATGTTTATAAGAATTTGTGTTCATTATACTAATAACTATTTATGTTTTTAAGAATTTGTGTTCATTATAATAATAACTATTTATGTTTATAAGAATTTGTGTTCATTATAATAAAAATTAATTAATTTCAATAAAAAAATGTGTTTATTATAATACAAAACATTTACTTGAATTTGTGTTCATTAATATAAAAGTAATGTTTTTTGTAACCATTTACTCAGTGAAGAAAACAGAGCGATGCTCACCTCATGTCGGTTACCTCCACTCTAACCAAACCAGTGACAGTACCGTTTAGCTTAGCAAATAGCTGTTGAAATAATAATAATTCAAGTTTAGTTAATAGAACAAGATGAATGCAAAACTATGTAATGGACATTTAACAAAATAAATATTGATTAAAACATTTAGAAAACCTATTAATTATTGAAATGTATTCTAAAAATATTTCTGAGAGATATTTGATGCACCGAATATTTTCTATACCAATGTTAACTATTGCATTCTAAACAAATCATGATCTAATTTTGTTTCTAGAATTTTGCACACACACACACACACACACACACACACACACACACACACACACACACACACACACACACACACACACATACACACACACACACACACACACTCGCAAGAAGGTGGAAAACGTCTTACTAAAGAAGAAGACAAATCCGACTTTTAATCTATATTTAGCAAGCCTCCCCCCCAACCACTTTCTTCTCGAACATGTTTATTAATATCAATATGCATAAGAAGATAAATAAACTTAACAATAAATTTATTAAAAACAATCTAATATGCATATAAACAGTACAATGAAATAGATAACCTGACACTAATATTCCATGAACTTGCATTTGGATAAGTATTGCTTACACACTCCATATATATATATATATATATATATATATAATAATAATAATAATAAATTTGCAGTTTAACAATAGAGTCAACACAAATCGCAGGCTAGTCCTATCAGAAGTGGAATCATAAGAGGTAGGTTCTTGCAAACGTTTACATGACCTGAATTAAGCACTCTTTGTCAGTTTTTCATTGGCTTTTGCAACAGTCACAATGTTCGCATGACAATTCATGTTTCCCCGTCATACACGTGGAAAACACTGATGCATTGTTTCCTCTCAAACTGACCTTGTGCTTTATTCACCATGCCAGTTTCTTTGAGTAGAACATAATAACAAGTATTCTTGTAACTTCACTGTACTGATATATTTAGCATCTTGGTTTCATAAATCAAAAGTGCATAGCTTACTTCCTTATGCTTATACACACTGCAACAAACGTAGCCTACATCTTTCCAGTCATTCAAGTTTATAACCGGTGAACACATAGAGGGTAACTGTAACCTTGAAAATTGAACTTCAAACTCTTCCTCAAAAGTTGAAACTCAAAAGTCTATTCATAAGGCCAATGCTCACTGTAACATATAATTAAGGACCAAGCCTAGGTTTACTGTTCATCGCATTATATCCTCAACTTACAATTTCATGCAACAGCATTAATTAGCCCGATACACACATACAACATAATAAATACAGCCTATCAAACAATGTCAAGTATTAGCACAGTACATGTGTCCAACTTAGTTCAAACATTTGTAGAAATAAAAGTCAACTCACATAGTACATCTTTACATAAACACAAGTATAACATATCGATAATAAAAATACATTAAATGTTTTTAAGTCCATTCTCTCTCAACCAGTCATTTTAACTCACCATCAAGCTAATGACTGCCTTTCATAGCCGAACTTTTCATTTCCCATCCAAATTCAAAGTATTCAGAGAGTAAAATTTTCTAAAGCAAGTGAATTCTTTTATCTCTTTAATCTCAGACCATCGGCTGGTCAATCTCGTAAATCATAATCATTGTAAATAGAACATTACTCACTCAGTTTGCATTACGTCAGCAATCTAGGATATTCGTGCCTCTATCTGTTTATTTCAACCGAAACACTTTCATAAATGACACCATAAGGAGTGTCCAATTTCGGGTTACTCTGACAATTTAGCAGTTCATATAACATTTTAAATTTAAAAACAGGGAGAGGCAAATGTTCTCTGTCACATGATGTACTTATTTAGAAGACGTATATAGATCATTTAATTATAATGTATGATTCGTACTAATTTCAAATGTAATAACTCTTGACAAATGCACACATATTACACCAATAAATATACTCAATCATTTATATTGCATTTTACTTGAAATAACATCAGAATTATAGCATCTTTTTCCTAACAAAGGTAAATGCCATTGAATTTTTTACAGAGAATAAAATGTAGATAATTTGAAGGTGAGAGAGAAACATTACCGGTCACGAAGGCAGACAGAAAACATTCAAGAAACATGTTTATAGTGTACAAGGAAATAAACGTTTGATATGCATCATAGTATTTCTATAAAATTAATTATGTAAATTGTAGTGTTCATTCCTTAAGTCTACAACATACAAATACAATGCATACCTATTTCAAAGCTCACTAAACCCTAATTCAACCGTTACGTCTACAGCATACAAATACAATGCATACATATTTCAAAGCTCAGTAAACCCTAGTTTGACCATTAGGTCACCAACATACAATTACACTGCATACAAAGCTAAGTAAATCCTATTTCAACTATACGTCATAATTACTGAAATAGCCTTCAGTATCGAGATTACAGAAGACGAAAATCAATGGGTAAACTTATAACTACTAAACATACTTTGCAATCATGACATTTGTCATAATTAATAGCAGTACTTTACTTTCACAGGAATAAAAGAAGCTTTAAATACTAAAGTATTCCATTACCAATGACATCAAACTTTAATAAACATATGTGGGTCACATCACTGGAAATTATCATTAGTTTCTCAATAGTTCCAATAAATACTTTGAACTCACCACTCCAGATACTTCGTCTCTCAGATGTATGTAATCATCTGAAGAATTATTAGTGATGTTCACAGTGACATTAATATCAATTGTCAAACCAAACGGTATTGATGAAGTCACTATTAAGAAAAGAAAACATAATTGAAAGAAAAATAACATTGTAGCAATTTATGTTATTCAATCAAATATTTTCTTTCTTATAGAATCATGTACTGACCTACATAATCCAGAATATGAAATGTTACGTCTAACCAACTTGTCAACATGCTGTGTAAATCTACCTCTTCTCAGCAAATGCATTAACTTTGATACTTATTTGATTGAGAAGTGATGTTTGGTGATGCACAATGTACAATTTAATCTGCACAGGCTTTCTTTAAAAAAATATCCTGTTAACGATCATTTCTTCTCTGAATGTATTTTCTTATTCTATCTGATGGGAATTGTGACAAATATTTTTAATCTTTCTTGCTTTTGACAAATATTTCAATATACCTTCTACTTATGAAATATTTTATGATAAAACCGTGTAGAGCACTGTATACATTACGGTACTATTTATGATGTGAGAGTTTAAAAGTAGACATCGTGCACTGCACGTTAAAGATAAAATGCAGTGAAAATCATAGTAATTTTCCCCAAAACCATAATTAGATAATTGATTAGTGATATTATAATTAAATGGTATCTGTGTAGTTCTTTGTGAATTCAATAGTCAAAGTTCCATTGAAGTAAAAAGTCCAGTTACCAAATATATTTATTGATATCCGGATTATCAGTGACTGTTAGCAGCACTAGGGGACGTCTAGGAGAGACAGTTATGACTGACCAATGGCCTGATGTTGGCCAACCACAACTGAACAAATAAAGGAGGAAACGACATATGGAAAGAATTCCTTACTTTGTCACATGATGCAGAACCTCGGCTGAGAGTGCATGTTCCTCAGAAAAGTTCCAGCATTGTAATGCGTGTGCACAGTAAATGTCATTCGTGAGTAAATTCAGAGTTGTAATTTTTTAACCATGTAATTTTCATGCTTCGTTTAAGCTAAATAGAAATGTATTTTTTTATTTTTAGGCTGAGTAATAATATATTTTTATTTTCATATATAACTTTATGTTCTGTCTAATAATTCTTAGATATCTTTTATGTTTATTTTGTCCTGGAGAAATGTCACGTGAATTAATATTAACTGATTTATTTATAAAATGTGTAAACCATTGTTCAGAACTTAGCAGCAGTTAGCGCGGCAGGTCTAAATATTTGTGAAAATCTTATTGCAAATGATTCAGAGATTTTATGGTGATCAATGAATTACAATTTTTTATCAAATTATTTTAGTATGAATAGGTACACAATTGTTAAGGAGAACATGCAGTACAATTTCATGTTTATTTAAAGGTGTGGTAAAAGTACAATGCTGTTAAGGCAAGATCAAGTGTATAAAATTGAATTTTATAATCTCTAGAATACGTATCATAATAGTTAAGAAAATAAAAGTAGAAAGAAGAGAAGTCAGTCAGAGAGCTCATGTACAAAAATAGATTTACAGATGAAAGAATCGGCACCATCTTGATCCTATTCTTTGGCTTCAAACACTCCTGTAATTTGAGGCCTTCCATTTTCATCTTACCTACCATGAGAGCAGAAGCTTTGCCTCTGACGTCACGCACAGCTGGAAAGAGCGTCATCTAAAAGGTCATGTGATATTCCCTTTGTAAACACGCTGCCACATCTTTGTGTTCTTTCGATATGGCATTTGACTGATGTGACAGTTTTAATGACTATAGGATATTCCAAGTGTTCTATGTGAAGTATGTACAAACCCTGTGAGAACGATTATAGATAGTTTAAGCCGTGAAAGCATTCAACACTATACAATTATCCAGAATCCGAACGATAATACAAAAGTGAGTTTCGGAGAAGGCAATAAAAATGCATTAAACGTCTTGTTGGGAACGGTTTGGTATGAAGATGTTTAAATGTGTGCATTTCACTCTAGTGCAAAAGTGTTTTATTGGGGGTTGGGTGGGAGTGGAGAGTGAGATATAGAGAACTAACGAGAGTGATTGATTATTAGAGAGAAAGAGAGAGTAGAAACATGTAAACAAATAAACGTATCGTTCTCTTTGTGTTTCCAGTGCAGGACTACTGATAACTAACAGGTACGGTGGTGGTGTATACATAAAACGTAAGTGTGCATTTGTTGCATACGTCCTGACGTGTACATCACCAAATGTTGAATTGCTTTGTGAAGTATGTAGTTAATTTATATTGTTAATATATGTTATGCCTTTATTTATCAACATCCTTGACCTTATGTTTATAATTTTGGTTAAAGTTTATCACGTAATGGTGGGTGCATTATAATTAATAAGAGGGCGTAGGCCTCTGAATGAGAGCGTCCACTACCTAGTGGATATATGCAGTTTAGAATGTTTATGTTGTGTTTATTTACAGTACTGAGGTTAGCTCTAAAATGTGAACAGTGGGGTAAGAGTGGGACTCTTTCAATCTATTGCCCGCAATTGAGAGGTATGGATTTAGCATAGGGTAGAGAGATGATATTTATATTCACATAATTTAAGAGATCCCTCTCGTTGTTAAGATAACCTTTTGAAGGTAGAGTGACCAATTTTTAAGGAATTTCCTATTTAACCAAAACTATATAAAAGTCTAATACGAATGCTTAACGAATTCGGAACAAAATCATGAAGCTGTGCATAGTGTCAAAATAAACTTGTCCCAGTGTCAAAATAAACTCTCTAATAGCGAAACCTCCGAAATGCGAACTAAATCAGATTGAAAGAGAAAATAGTCTTGTTTACCTCTCTTTCTTTAACTTTGTTGAACAACATTTTAAATACTATGTTCATATCTTTATTTTTCAAACTTTATGTGTAGCCTGAATTGAAATTAAAAGCAATATCAACTAATAATTAAAATTTTAAAGTTAAATCCCCATGAAAGGAATTCGAGTCTTTACTTGTAATGGTCACCACAATGTTGCCTATGTTACAATTATAATATTTTTTTTAATTAATGAAGTTCTTATAGGTTTAATCCATTTAATATGCAATCATTGGAAGAGTATCACTCTCTACACTATTTTCCTATTAGAGATAATTCATTAAAAAAAATAATACCATGTATTTGAAATGTATTCTATGTAACATTGATGGAAGACTGATAAAGTTATATTCAAAAGGGAAACAATTGTATTAAGTAAACATACCCGATGGAAGATTGATTAATTTATTTTCAAAGGCGAAACAACTGAATTAAGTAAACATACCCGATGGAAGATTGATTAATTTATATTCAAAGGCGAAACAACTGAATTAAGTAAACATACCCGATGGAAGATTGATTAATTTATATTCAAAGGCGAAACAACTGAATTAAGTAAACATACCCGATGGAAGATTGATTAATTTATATTCAAAGGCGAAACAACTGAATTAAGTAAACATACCCGATGGAAGATTGATTAATTTATATTCAAAGGCGAAACAACTGAATTAAGTAAACATACCCGATGGAAGATTGATTAATTTATATTCAAAGGCGAAACAACTGAATTAAGTAAACATACCCGATGGAAGATTGATTAATTTATATTCAAAGGCGAAACAACTGAATTAAGTAAACATACCCGATGGAAGATTGATTAATTTATATTCAAAGGCGAAACAACTGAATTAAGTAAACATACCCGATGGAAGATTGATTAATTTATATTCAAAGGCGAAACAACTGAATTAAGTAAACATACCCGATGGAAGATTGATTAATTTATATTCAAAGGCGAAACAACTGAATTAAGTAAACATACCCGATGGAAGATTGATTAATTTATATTCAAAGGCGAAACAACTGAATTAAGTAAACATACCCGATGGAAGATTGATTAATTTATATTCAAAGGCGAAACAACTGAATTAAGTAAACATACCCGATGGAAGATTGATTAATTTATATTCAAAGGCGAAACAACTGAATTAAGTAAACATACCCGATGGAAGATTGATTAATTTATATTCAAAGGCGAAACAACTGAATTAAGTAAACATACCCGATGGAAGATTGATTAATTTATATTCAAAGGCGAAACAACTGAATTAAGTAAACATACCCGATGGAAGATTGATTAATTTATATTCAAAGGCGAAACAACTGAATTAAGTAAACATACCCGATGGAAGATTGATTAATTTATATTCAAAGGCGAAACAACTGAATTAAGTAAACATACCCGATGGAAGATTGATTAATTTATATTCAAAGGCGAAACAACTGAATTAAGTAAACATACCCGATGGAAGATTGATTAATTTATATTCAAAGGCGAAACAACTGAATTAAGTAAACATACCCGATGGAAGATTGATTAATTTATATTCAAAGGCGAAACAACTGAATTAAGTAAACATACCCGATGGAAGATTGATTAATTTATATTCAAAGGCGAAACAACTGAATTAAGTAAACATACCCGATGGAAGGACACTGCTACTGATGCTACTAGAAGTTATTATACCTGTTGACGATGTTCCTGTTGACGATGTTCCTGTTGACGATGTCCCTGGAGTAGGGGTATTGCTTGTAGACTGACTTGTACCTGAGGGAGGATGAATGCTTATTGTAAGTATAGAAGTTACAGTTGAAATAGTCTCATTTAAGGATAAAGTTGTATTTACTACTGAGTTTGCTGTTGTACTTGCTAATGAGCTTACTGTTGTGCTTGATGACGAAATTTCTGTTGTACCTGTCATAGAGCTTGTTGGGCTTAATGAGCCTGCTGATGAATTTGGTGATGTAATTGTTGCAGTGGTTGCCGTTGTATCTGTTGATGAGCTTGCTATTGTTCTTGCTGATGAACTTGTTGTTGTGCTTGCTGTAGTTGTTTCTGATATGCCTGCTGTTGTGCTTGCTCCTGCTATATTAAAATATATTTTCAGATATCTCTATTTAAATACGCAATATAAAATATTTAAATTGGTTTGTAAATGCTTGCCAGCATGTGTTTGAATATGAACGATCGGACACTTACACCATCCTGATTCTATTACAGATTATATCCATTTCTTGGAATCGGAAACAAACTTTAAACGTCTTGTGAAATTAAAATTAGTCCATTTCCGTTATGTTTAACCTAACGAAAATGTGTAATATAATGATTCCAATTGTATAAAATGAATTTGATAAAATAATAATACCATGTGGCAGACTTATATGTGTATTGCAAACAACAAATAATATCATTTCTTTTCCAAAGTATTGATTAAGCATAAAATGTACCAAGGCGCTGGGAAACAATTTGCATTAGAGATAATATCGAAAGAACAATTATCAGTGTTTTAATAGGAGAGACAACATTGTATACTGTTCTAAGTTCACCACTATAAGGTGCTCATACTCAAACTGACATCACACCTCCGACTCAAGTCAGTTGTTAATGTTAATGTAAGACATCAGCATTTTATTTCTTTGCATTACAATAATAACCATTAATATGACGTATGTGTTCTACTAATTTCATCATCCTTGAATTGGTAGTTATCCATTGTATTACCACCAATGTAAGTGATATTTATAAAAATCGGACAATTCCATTATGCAAATGAGAAAAGAACGTTTTCTTAAAACAAGTAATTTAAGATAATTTCCTCCCTGTAACACGAACACATATCATGATGACGAAATTGGGTGATAATATTCACTCACCTGAACAGTTATTGTCACTCCAGCCTTCCTTGCATATACAGGTGCCATCAGTGTTGCTACAGTTGTAACTGTTGAGTGTATTGCAAGAACAGTTCGAACTGCAGTTGGTACCGTATGTCCAGTCTGCACAAGCTGTACAATTTAAAGAGAGGTCATTATAGTTATCGTATGTCCAGTCTGCACAAGCTACACACTATAAAGGTGATTATCGTTATGAACAACTTGACGAGTGTAAAGAAATGGCAATTGAAACAATTAACTCACCGTGCTGACCGTTGTTACATAGCAACAGTTAGTGATGCATTCGGCTGGATCTTTACAGATACATTATACATTATGCTTGTTATCTCGGAATGAGGGCCAGTTTGCTCTCTCGGAGTAAGTGCCAGTTTTTCATGTCTTGGAGTGTGGGCTACTTTGTCTCAATGTCAGATTGTTTTGTCACGGACTGAGTGTTAGATTGTCTTGTCTCGTAGTACCAGTTTGTCTCGTTAAAATGCACCCTTTATTTTCGGGCGGTAACTTGAGATCCTTGACTAAAAAATAAAGGAGACTGACATGATGTAGCCTGCGTTTTCTTAACACTGCCTGGGAATTTTTTTCCATTGTTTCGTTGATATTTTGTATGCATCGATATATCAATATAGTACCGATACCTGTAATCGTACATTTTGCTCTAAAGCGTTTATCATTGCAATTTATGTCAGCAGTGTCTGTCGTGCTACTAATACATGTGATTAATACAAGCTACAATTTCAAATGGAACAAAATCTAACTCAACTAAATTAACATAGCTATTTTGTCGCATTGAACTCGATTTGAGATTTGCTTTGGACACGGATATTTGATAATGAAGCACTTTTATATACAAAACCAAATTAATTTAACAATATTTATTATTTCCTTTTTCTTGCTTTAAAATCACGCTAAAAACTTTGAGCATTAAGAAGACTTCTTGCGATATCAGTGGTACTCAGTGATTTGATAAATTCAATATTTTATCTGTAATAGCCAAGCTATTTCAATTTTTCTATTGATAATTCTTGTATTTCAGTATTATATTTTTATTTCCAACTAAAGTATTAATATTAATTAAGATTAGTTTATTAACACATTGTACATGTTCACTATTTCGAGAAAGCTTTCAGCAATTATAAGCCGTAATGTATAGACAACAATATATATTTTTTGTATTTAATGGATCGGTCAGTCATAAACCTTTGCCATAAAATCTATTTTTGTCTTCACCTATATATTTCACATTTTGCACTCTAACATAAACCTTCAACTCAGCCATAACATGAACAAAACTGTACGTTGCTAGGTCTGAAGCTAGCTAGTTGACAGCAAATGATTTTCTAAAGTTTAGTTGTTTACTTTGGAATGTGACCTATGTGTCCTAGGTTACACGTTAATTGTTTTAACATTGTTCTCGCAGATCGAAATACTTACATCATTTTATACTTGTACAACTCATTCAGATCTTTTATTCGGGAGTAAGACTGTATTAGTGAACTTTTCAGTTATTGTTCGGGTGTAAGCCCGTACTAGTGAACTGTTCAGTGATTATTCAGGTGGAATACTGTACTAATAAACTCTACAGTTTTTGTCAAGTCTAACACATTACTAGTGAGCAGTTCAGTTATTATTCAGGATAAACATATTACTAGTGAACTTTAACATTATTATTCAGGATAAACATATTACTGTGAACTTTAACATCATTATTCAGGTATAAGAGAGAACTAGTGAGCTGTTCAGTTATTATTCAGGTGTTACGCATTACTAGCAAACTGTTTAGCTACTATTTAATATAAAGAAAAGTCAGTTAAACTTGCAGTGTTCATAATGACTGTAAAACGTAAACTATTTCCTAACTGATAACACATGGAATTTGAAATACTTTTTTGCAAACTGAGAATTGTTAAAGTAGCACTGTTCTTTACATTAAAGACTGTTACTTATAATGAAAAATATATTTTTATAATGTGTCCACGTGTTTACATCTATATGTTTTCTCCACAGATAATTCTAGAAGATGGTAAAATTCGCCAAAAATGAATTGTATAATCTTTGGGTTTGAAACATATATGACTATAAAATGTTCCATATTTGGCTCATATGCTTCCTAACCACTGAACCACGTAAATATTTACGCAACAAGAATAATCTGCTCGTCAAGCCAAATGCAAGAGGAAATCATAAATATTTTGATATCTAAAGGAGTAACCTAGGATGTGAAAAATATCTCATGCACGCTACTCCGTTAGCATGCAAAATCGTTCAAGTTCATATTCTAAGAATAATATCACATACATAGGAGGTTAAAGAGGCAACTACATCAATCATTTAATCAAGCAATCAAACTGACAGAAACACGAACATGTTTGTTTGCTAAGGGGTGGTGGTGATATACACATAACTCAATTTCGCAATTTCTTAAGGCTAACACTAAAAATCGATGACAGAGGACTACCGTAGAAAACAGACATCACGTGACACTGAAATTAAAGGTAACTAGCTACAAAGGACGTGAAATGTTGCATAGCACAAATGAAATTAATTTACGTCTTTCTCGTTAATAAAGCTCTTGATTTCGGTTGGCTCATGTTTGTCTTTCTTTATGAACTCATAGTGGACAACGAAAAAGGTAAAATAACTATTACTGTTCAAATATGTCTCTATGGTAAACATAGTCTTTAAATTAATTGTAAATAAATATTACTGTTCAAATATGTTTCGATTATAAAATACTCTTTACATGAATTGTAAATGCAGTTTAATAGTTCAATAGGTCTGTATAATAAAGTCGTCTTTACATTAATTTTAAATGTGGTTCAAGAGTTCAATATGAAAACCAAATTAAATATGTGGCTCCGCAAATCAGGTTTATTATTTAATTAAATTTAATTAAAACATCATATAAATAATGTTTCAATTGTGCTGAAATCGGAAATACTAACACTTACCATACTCTGTTTTTACATTTCGAATCATAACGACAGCATAATTTCTAACACTCGTCATACTATGTTTTTAGCTGTCGAATCATAATGACACAGAATAAATCGGGTTGTACTCACGTCTACACGTCTTGCCGTCACTGTTCAACACGTGACCTGGTGAACACAAACACTGGTAGTACGGGGCGTCCGTAATATTGGAACAGTTCTGTTCACACTTAGCAAGCTGACACCAGTTGATCTCTATACGAAACAAATCGGGAAAATGATAAACGTATGTAGCGAAATTTATGTAATATTAAATTATAATACAACGTAGTGACAATTATAATGTGATGTACAGTGGACATTATAATAACACATAGTAAAATTTATTATAATACCTTTTTATCATTAACTATTATAAGCATGGTCATCTATCAATCAAAGATTAAACAACGTGTTTATTCATGTTCGATGAATTATCCTTAATGTATACTGAGTGACTTGACCGAATACTAGGCTTGGCCATGTTATTAAAATGAATGGTATCTGTAAGAAGGGGGTGTTTCCGACTCCCGCCGCTTTCGCGCAAACTGATGTTATAGTAATGTCATGATTAATCGCCAAATATTACATAACGAATGTCTCAGCTTAATGCCTTCACATTTACATCTCTTATGCACGTCTCCCCCCACCCTCCGTTTATTTTAAGTGATGTAATCTCTCAATTGTAATACGAAACTATTTTCCACAAATTGTATTTCAAAGAAAATGTAATTTCGTCATATCATTTATTTAACAAGACGATATTAGTTAAACTATTCTAAGCAGTAGCAAATGTAACCTGGTCAAAAATAACAATAATTTCAATAAATACTGATGCGTTCATTAACGAATATAAAAATAAATGAAACGGAAAAATAAGAACACAGTAATAAACAATAAAGAAAAAATATAAAGAATTGCGTTTCACTAACCTTCATGCTAAAACACACTTGTACATGTCACGTCCCTATTTATGTGCTAACTGCTTAAGAACGTACTGTGCTTTCTTAACTGCCTGTCTCTAGATCTTTTCACAGTGTTTGCTAGGCATTACATTTTAAAGATAAATTATAAATCGCAATATATATCTTAAAATATGAAATTCGAAAGTGTCACATAATCACAAACAACACTTTTTCTATTCCGATTCTAACGTTAACTCATGATCAAACTATTATTATTTAGAAGGTTAATGTCATCTAAAGAGGTGGGGGTGGAGGGAGGAGAAGAAAGGAGACAACAGACTAAGCAAAGAGTGCGAAGTGAGATACGTCGTTTAATGCATCACTGCGTCACGTCATCGTCATTACAACTTTATTCGTCCTTCAGTGAACTGTCAACACTACGTACGAATACAGCAATTGACATGCAAGCACCATGAAGAAGGTTATGTGTGCTGATGAGTTTGTATGCGATATTACAAATGGATTGTGTGACGGAAACGACACTTAATTAATGGATATTTATTATTATTAATTAATTAACAATCCAAAACTAATTACAAGTGATGATAATTCTAATTTATTTTATTAATGACCCTCCAGGAAACACCACTCATCTCCCTCACTTTTTGGATATACTGGCGCAGTAAATATTTACTTTCTTCCACAAAATTAAATATAAAAAGTTACAGTCACACAATGTTCCAAAAGTGGAAAACCTCTTACTAAAGGCGAAGATAAGTACATCTTTAATCTGTATTTAATGAGCCTCCAACCAACCACTTTTTTCTCCAACATATGTTTATCAATATGAGTAAGAAGGTCAATACATTTATCAAATCAACAATCAAAAATACATATGACAAATACAATGAAAATGATTACTTGAAATCAATATTCCCATGAATCCATATTCGGATAATTTTATAATTACAAAGACTATCATAAATACAATTCAACAATAAAGTCAATACAAATCACAGGATAGACTTATCAAAAGACTGAATCGGAGTTATTAGGGATAAGTAATAATAGTATATGCATAACCTGATTAAGTGCGGTCTTAACAGTTCTTCACACACTTTGCCACAATGACACAATCTATAACTTAGTTCAATTTCGTCAGATCCACGTGTGTTACTTGAATGAGAAAAAACAAAGTTTCCTTACTTAAATGTAACCTGGGCACTTCTTTTCAAAAGGCCAAATCCTTCAAACAGATCAATAAATGTAGTGATGTCCAACAATTTCTTTACAGTAGAAATTGTTTGGGTAGTCAAGAAATTCTGTCGCCACACATCAGTTCAGTGCAGTGTGTCTTTACACTTTCACATTGTTCCTGCCTATACCAGGATCAGATGTTGTGGTTTACAAACAATAAACCAGGAAAATCATATAAAACGTGAAAATAGGCACCTGGAAAGGCTACCTACTCATTGCAAAATGTAATTAAAGAGCAAACCTAATTTACAATTTATCACTTTATAACTCCATTCTTTCTTCCATTCCATCCTCAACATACAATTTTCTGCAACAGTATTCACTAGCCCAACACATGCATAAGCATATCAAAGCAATGTCATGTGTCAAACAAATTGCTTGTGAGCAGCCTAATTCAAAGACTTGTTGAAAAAAAAGTCAACTCACATGACACATCTCTACATAAAACATAACTATGTAACATATCGATAGCGAAAATGCATGAACTCTTTGTGTGTCCATTCTCTCTTAAGCAGTCAGTTTAACTAACATCAAGCTAGCAGGTGCCTTTCAAAACAAGACTTCTTCTTTGCCGGTAACAGTAATTTCTTCTTTGCCATTTAACGGTAATTAAACAGTAGATTTCTATACAAGCTATTAAACTTTTTAATCTCAGCCCACTGCCTGGTCCCATTCTCGAAAATCAAAATCAGTGGATGAATAAAAACTACTCACAAGCTTGCATTACATCAGCAAATCTAAAATAATTTTGCCTCGAGCGTTTACTTTAAATAAAACACTTTAAAAAATAGTTTCATAAGGAGTACCAATGTTGTATTACTCTGAAAATATAGTAATTTATATACCAATTAGATTTTAAAATAGGTGAAGGCAAATTTACATTACTATAGAATGACAATTTTAAATAATACTAGACAATACCACACTCACCCTTTTGAAACAATGGTAGACAATTTATTTGTCTTGATTATAATTTAAAATTGTTTTACAACGGATTCTCTCTATTGCGAAAATAAAATAAATACATAACTACTTGTCTCAAAAACCATTCAGCCATGAATCATACACTCAGGATATAAAGGACAATTTCTAAATTAATGGATAGTGTAAAGAGGAAAGTGAAATGAAGTGAAAACATAAACAAAATAACAATTTACATAATTGAGGAAATTACCGATATGAACAACGTACAAGCAAAGACTTTTGTCATAATCCAATATAATATTACTTTAAATAAGTCATGGAGCTTCTTGTCCCTCCACAAATTAATAACAAACATATGCAATTTTAATCTTAAATGCGAATTCAAACTTCACAAAGGGATGGGGTGGTTTACCCCACTGGCTATGTCAACCTAGTTTTTATCTATAATTTCCAAATGGTCAGCTGTCCGCAGAGTTGTTTTTACTGTCTACTCATTACGTCATGTCTGGCCGGTCAAAGTTGTCTAGGTCTCTGAGCTCTTGTTGTTGGGTGTATCTTTTAATTTTTATTATTATTATTATTATTTTTTAAAAAAAACCATATATATGAGCTGATTATTCAGCGTGTAAATGAGCTAGCGCTAATTTATGTACTTATTTTGTGCTTGTATTTCCATTCCACAATCACCTTGTTGAACTAACTGGAAACGTACAAAATGAACACGAAGACTGGAGAAGTGTGAAATGGTACTAACGTTTTAAGACACACTCGGCGCTGTTCACCAGTTCATAACCGTTGTTACAGAAACACGTTTCGGTTCCGTTAATGTTGCTGCATCCTCCGGCGGTTGTGTTGCATATACGATTTGTACAATTATATTTTGCTGGAGAAAATACGAAAGAAAATACAGTTACATATTTATGCGAGCACACCACACCTCATGACAGACGTTTACAATATAAGTGTGCTTAAATTTACGCATGTTCTTGTTCGTAAAATAATTCATTTATTCCCGAAATAAATTTCAGTATTTATTTTTAAATAAATGAATATGAAACGAACTATCAATAATTGTATCTCACTCCATCTCAATTAAACTGTTCCGATGGATTTTATAAATACTCTGCTATTCCAGGTAAGTAATATAGAACGATAACCGCTTGTAATTTGTGATATTACTGAACCAGTTATTATAATGATGTTTCTGTTGCCGGTGTTGTCGTTGCAATGCAATGAAATAAATGGTAAGCTGTAAATGAACCATACATCTTACCTGTACACGTGTAGCCGTCGTTAGCCAGTTCAAATCCTGATTGATTACATCCACAACGGTAACTACCAATCGTGTTGAGGCATGTCTGCTTGCATCTGTTGTCCACAGACAACCTGCACTCGTCATTGTCTGTCAGGGGAGAGAAATAATATGTAGACAATAGGCGGCTTACTTTTGTCACATGGAATTGATAACTATTCCATATATTCATGCATCTTCTTGCAAAAAATACAGCGGAAGAGTATTTATACAATCTCTTCACTATACTGACCTTGACATTCACTGGTGGAAGCGTTCCAAGTAAATCCTGCGTTACACAGACAACGATAACTACCAACAGTATTTTCACACCTCTGGCTGCAGGGACTGCTGTCACATTCGTTTATATCTGAAAGTACACAGCAATATGTTTTGTGTTAATGAACAATCATTTATATCTGAAAGTACACAGCAATATGTTTTGTGTTAATGAACAATTGTTTATATCTGAAAGCACACAGCAATTACACGTATTTTCGTATAGTACCGTTTAAAAGATAAACTAAGTACCTCTTTCCTTTCTGATTATGAACAAAGAAAGTAAAACTGGCCATATTTTCTGTTTGTAATTCAAGGTACACGTATTTACAACTTTCATTTCTAAAGAAAATACTTTGCCAGCACTGACTTAGGTCACATACCTTGACACAAATCACTGATATTCTGGTATCCGACTTGACATTGACATATGTAGCCACCCGGAGTGTTTTGACATGTCGCGCTCTTGTTTCTACACTCCACCCCCTTGCTGTCGTCCAAGCACTCATTTACGTCCTGATCACAGTTTACACCTTTCCACCCGAATCTACAAACGCACCCAGTGATTTTGTTGCAACCTGAGGCACCAATCCCACATGAGCACACTGATGAACAGTTTACACCATATGTTCCATTCTCGCACTCTGAAATGAAATAAAACAGTTTACATCATATATTCCTGGCTCGCACTCTGAAATGAAACAAAACAGTTTACACCATATGTTCCTGGCTCGCACTCTGAAATGAAAGAAAACAGTTTACACCATATGTTCCTGGCTCGCACTCTGAAATGAAACAAAACAGTTTACACCATATGTTCCTGGCTCGCACTCTGAAATGAAACAAAACAGTTTACACCATATGTTCCTGGCTCGCACTCTGAAATGAAACAAAACAGTTTACACCATATGTTCCTGGCTCGCACTCTGAAATGAAACAAAACAGTTTACACCATACGTTCCTGGCTCGTTCTCTGAAATGAAACAAAATAATTCATATCACATGTTGCTGTATAGTGGCTGATTACAGTTTTGTGTAAACTATTCATTGCGACACAGTTCAATGGTCAGATCCCATCAAGAGACAACTGACAGTATGAAGATGCTGTTACATGAAATGTTTAACGTTTTTCTGACATTGATTATTATGTTCTAAATTGTCGAAAGTTAACATTTTTATCCCATGGGAGTAAATAGCAATAGCACTGTTTTGTGTTTAATGTATACAATACTTTTATCTTATTTTAAGTTACTTGTACGATATATTAAAAAGAGAGTTGGTATATTTTAATCAGGTAAGGAAATATATAATATATAAGACGGAGAACGTTATACCTGTACATGTTTTTGTTTTGTTTTATTTTATTGACCATCAAATAACAATCAGCTTTACCTGTACACGTTTTCTTATCGGCCATCAAATAATACCCAGCAGGACACGAGCATATAAACGATCCAATCAGATTGGTGCAGTAGTCTGAGCACGATGACTCAGTGGTATTGCATTCGTCAATGTCTGGAAAAAAGCAATATATTCATTGTATAAATACAAGGATTATACCATTCTCAATGTCTGGAAAAAGCAATATATTCATTGTATAAATGGACGTATTGTACATTAAGTTGTCTTTATCCCCCAACTACTATAACCATAGTTGTGTGAAGGTCTTTATTAATATCAATAATTTAAAAATAATAACGAGGCATACATTACCTCTCTTTTCTATGCATACACATAACAAAAAAAAACCGTGCACTGTGTGTGTGTAGTTTTTTTCTATTAAGTTTGAATACTTCAATACTTTATCAGATATGTGTGTGTGTGCGTCCATGTGTGTCTGTAGTTAATACTGATTAACCTCACAGACAGGCAAATAGCATTGGTTCAGTATTGCATCCTTATTAAAATAATAGCTTTAAAATTTGTTTTCATCTAATATAAAATCAAATATACAGTAAACGAATTTTAATTATACCCCGTTTAGGTCATTAAAACGTCCCTCAGCTATTGCAAATTTAACGTTTAAATGAAACATTGAAAAGTATACCCCCATGTCTTACCTATACATGATTTATTGTCCTCTTTCAGACTGTATCCTTTTTTGCAAAAACAAACAGGTTGGTTATTCTCTAGATCACACCCCTGGGTACAATTTTCCGTTGGAGGACACACATCTTTGGCTGCAGAAATTAAAACGTTTTTCCTCACATTAAATAGGAGGTCAAGATCTAAGGAATGATTCTAGCTAAAGGTATTGTGGATTTCATTTTATAAATACAGTCTAAATTCTTCATAGTAATGATCTTTTTAAATATTTCCTTTCAAACATTTCATTATGCTGGATTTACACACACTTCCACACTCATGCTTTACAGAATCACTATACACATTTAAATAGGTTTATTAGCTTTATTAGCTGTGTCATCACGGTACAAACTTAGTATATGCACTTCAGATTTCAATATAGTGTATTTATACAACTGCATCGAATAACGTGACAGTTATAAATTGGCCAGATACTGATGAATAAAATATTATTTTTGATGAAAGATTTCATGCTGAACAGTTTGAAGTATTCAAAGTAGTAATGCAGTATGCGATATAGATACGTGATCTTGAGAGACAATATATGTATAATCGGCGTTAAAATAATTAATATTCATGCTCACCTTCTTAGCATCCATGTACGCCTGGTTAAGATTCATGTTCGCGATTTAATATTAATTTGGTCTATTTAATATATTTGCTAGCCTACAGAACACGTAATCTACTTGAAGCTTCCTAATCAAAAGGACAAATCCACTGATTCCTGCACGAAGTCCTGATATTATAGTTGACCGTAAGTCCAATAGAACAACAATCATCGATGTTTCTGATCCAAGTGCCAGAAACATTAAAACAAAAGACAGAGAAAATCAGAAAAATACAAGGATCTTAGATTAGAAATGCAGATATTGTGGGATGTAAAAGCAGAGGTAATATCGGAATAACGTGCCTGGCAACACAAAAGTGTCCCACTGCTTAAGGTAGCGCTACTTGGAAGTGCTCACATCTTCCGTACAACCTTGGATCTCCCAGAATCTTGGTACGATTCCGAGACCTTAGTTCATAAACAACAGTCAACAGAAGTCAAGAGATAGAAACATAAAAAACAAAAGATTTAGATAAATCAGAAAAATGCCAGGATCTCAGATTAGAAATCTACAGACTGATGAATGTTATAGCATAAGTGGCACCTGTAGTGATAGGAGCTTTGGGGAACATAACTATTCAAAGCAGCGCTTCTATACTGGTGGATTTACCGATTGAACTGAAAAATAACATGGCTTGTTAGAAGGCATAAAATGTTTCATTAACGAAGGTAATTAACATGAAGGCAGAACTCCAACAAAAATGCTACAAACCAACAAAGCTTTAAAAAACAAAGAAACAAAAAGAAAGGAAATACTTAAATATCTTCCCACAAAATATATTACAAAACCCAATAGTCTTCTATACGCCACTGCGTAAATTAATGAAAAACATGCAAACAATTAAATCATGAGTATCCCCATGGAAGAGATGAAAAGAAAAGAAAACAGAGTGTTCTAAAGAGAAATAGATAAATAAGCCAAACGACAGCAGCAGAACAAAATAAGGGAAATTTTATGTCAACATTAGTTAACACATATCACCTTAACTGCAGAAACACTAAGACTGCAATAGAAGATGCAAAGCAAAGACTCCAAGGAATCAGTCGCGGTTTAAAGAGACATACACCAAGTGGTCAGCAATTACAACAGAACAAAACATTCCGAACTGACTCTGGAAGTCTATACTAAGAATTACTTTTTCATTTCACTTTTTTCTAAATGTAGTAGCGAGCGCGTGTCTACATATTTAAATCGTGTGTGTATCTGCAAGAGTGAGGGTAGATAAAGTATGATTAAATTGTATTTAATTTAATGTGAACTTCACCGAATTAATTAAGAATCTTGTTAACCTTTTCTCTATGAAAACATTAAGTTTAATAAAATGGCACTTTTAAATAATGACATGTGCTTATGTTCACACACGCACACACACACACACACACACACACACACACACACACACACACACACACACACACACACACACACACACACACATATTCGAGTTGTAGTGAGTTAGGGAAGAGGGGGAAGCTAGTCACAAGACAATGATATCCTTGCTCAATATCGACTTAACTAGAACTGACTTACTTTTCATAAAAGAGTCTCGGTCTATGTCAAGACTTTACAAGAGCTGATTTACTTTTTCTACACAAGAATTTACAAGAACTGACTTACTCTTTCTACACGAGACTCGGTCTGTGTCAAGCTGAAAGCCTTGGCGGCATTCACAGTTGTAGGAACCTTGTGTGTTGTTACATATCTGTTCACAAACAGGCAGCCCACTATTGCACTCGTCAATATCTAAAGGGAAATAATTCATCTTCGTTAAATACACATGCACAGAAACTACACTACTGTAAAAAGGATTATGAAAATGACAATGTTGTAAGCCAGCCAAGATGAATCCTAATGATTTGTCATGCTAGCCATTTGAATATCTACCGTGAAACATAAATGAAAAATGTAAAGTAGTTATTCAAGATAAGGATATAAGCACATATCACTTCTAGTAATGAAAGGTATGGTACTGCACTCGTAATGAACATATCTAAAACAAGGGAGGCACGCACACAACAAACACGCACGCACACACACACACACACACACACACACACACACACACACACACACACACACACACACACACACACACACACACACACACACACACACACACACACTTCACCTGTGCACTTCGTTCCATTTTTCACGTATCCAGTCTTGCACGTGCAGTAGAATGATCCAGGTGTGTTGTGACAGTCTTCTAGATTCCCACATTTCAAGCCAAAACTATCGGCACATTCGTCCACATCTGAAACAAACGTTCGATAAAATCAACGCCCACCATATTAATTATAATCACACTAACTGCCGACTTGACATTCGCTGAAGCACTGTTTTCATAATAAAGAGAACTATTCTGAACAATTGCTGAAAGCTGGTAATATAACAAACGTAATTATTCACAATAGAAATCACAATGTGCATGTGTAATTAATGATTCGTATATAGTTAACATTTATTTACGTTTAAATGTTCAGAAGCAAAACCAATAATAAAATATTTGTATAATGAAATTAGGTAGTTATAAAGGAACCTCACACCTATGAACATATCTAACCTAAACGGTATTTACCTTGGCATTTTTCACTCGAACTCTTCGTATATCCTGCAGGACATTCACACCTATAAGATCCGTTAGTGTTGACGCATTCCTGTAATGCAGTGCCGCATGTTGACGGATTTTCCTGACATTCGTCTTTATCCACTTCGCAATGCGTACCTTTCCACCCGTCCTGACATACACACCCGGTCACCGGGTTGCAGTCTGTGCCACGCCCATTACATTCACACGTATTCTGACAGTCTGGACCGTACTGGAGACTGGAGCACGGGACACAAGTGGTCCCATCAGTGTCCAGTTTATACCCACTATAACATGAACAGGTAAAACTTCCCTCTGTATTATTGCATACCTGGCTGCAGATACCCATTGTACACTCATTTGCATCGATACAGTTAGTCTTGTTTGGGGAGAGGGTGTAACCTGTAAAACAAAAGCACTCCGTGGTATTGTTAACTAGTTTACAACCTTGATTACACCCAGCACTTGTACAGTCAGTATTGCTTTCCTTCGTACAAGAATTGTTAGATTCCAGTTTATATCCACTCTCACAGCTACAATTGTAATGTCCGTCTGTGTTTGTACAGATATGCTGACATTTTGCCGTCTTGTCTGCACACTCATTAATGTCATCACATGTCCGTCCATCTGTGTTAAGACGATACCCATATTTGCATAAGCACTGATAACTGCCCATTGTGTTATTGCACATGTGACTACAGCTGTGAGTGTTTGTGTTGCATTCATCGATGTCGTCACATTTGGTGCTGTTGGTACTGACGTCATACCCTGTAGGACAGCCACTACAGGTGTGTGTCTTGTTGTCTCCAGGCAAGTGGTCAGTACAATTCTGACCCACGATACAGGGATTTTCGGCACAAGCATCAAGGTCATGGTCACACTCGTCTCCCGTCCAGCCAGTTGTACAGATACACACAGCCAACGGAAACGCCTGGGAGTTAGGGTTTGGTCTCACGTGTGTCAAGTCGCATTCTCCGTGCTGGCTGCACTCAGTGCAGATGACTACAGTGATTTCTCGCACAGGTGATGTTGCGTTCTTGTCGTCGACAACGAAAAAGCTGTAGTGATAGAAATGAAAGCACACATTCGCATTCTTGAATCTACTAGATATTTATAAAATTAATGATAAGATATTTAAAATAAATCTCACCAAATATGTAAATGTTAAAATAATTAGTGGTGGCTAAAAGCTAAATATGCGTACTTATAACTGCAACACCAAAAACACATTAATGATATTATGATTGTCATTTTAAAATAACAAAAGCGTTAAAGTATATAAAACAGGAAAATTCACGAAAGGAAACCTATTTCAATCAGACCATACCTTAAAGAGGAATTATAATTCAAATTTGCTGTGTAGGTGACGTCACCACTTGTATTATTCAGAATCACGTTTTCTTGGCCACCGCCAACCATGTAATATGTCAACTTATCTCTATCTTCATCTTTTCCATCAAGCGTGAAGTTTAGTGTCGTGTTGACCTTCACAACCATGGTTTCATTGACCTTTAGTGTTGGTACTTTATTCTCTGTTTACATACAAAACAAGGTCAAGGTCTAAATCCCCGAACTTAATATTTTGAGTGAGTAGTTAAGTAATCACAAGTTGTTTGTTCCTTTAAAAAAGGAAAATAACTGCACTAGGCAACATCACGTTTGTTGTCTAAGTTTTTTTTTTTTTTTGACGGATTTAGGACAGTTTTATTGTGCTGGTTCCAATCATAATATCGGTTTTGTTCAATCAGGACTACATTTTGATCTATTGCCACAGGCTTTTTTTAACATGTACGGATATTTTCTATTTATATTATGTATAATTCTTTCTTATTTCTTTAAATATACAAATTATAATTTGTTTTACATAATTATGAAGAGGTTACAAAACTATATTTTAAAATTGATATTATTTTTTTAGGTAATGAAATGGAATTGGCCAGAAGACATTGCAAAAAAAAAAAAAAAAACGACTACCGATGAATTTTGCTATATCTGCGGCGAAAACATCGTTGTTCCTAACTGGAATGCAGCAACAATTTTTATAAAGCGTGCTTACCATGCTTATTTTGCTATATAAACTGGTGACCAGGATAAAGTTTTGGAGCCACGCATGGTATGCAGGACATCCACGGAGTATCTGCGTTCTGCGTCGTTGGACCAAGGGTAAGAAGAGTTGTCGGAATTTGGAATTTATAAGGTATGGAGGGAACCGACAAACATTGTCACTGACTCCTACTTCTGCGCTATTGATGTGACTGGCATTAACAGAAAGAAACCGGAGCAGCCTTAAGTATCCCGATCCTGAATCAGCACGTCGTCAAGTAGCTCATTGTGACGAAATTCCAGTACCTGTCCCTAGAGAACTTACCGACATTAGTGACGACGATTTCTAAGAATTAGTGGTTCTTTAAGATGATATTCCAAATCCTTTCTCGCAAAAGGAGCTAAATGATCTAGTTCGCAATCTCAGCTTGTCAAAGTCATCTGTGGAACTGTTGGCATCCAGATGGAGGGGAAAAACGTCCATTCTGAGAGTGTTCGTATCACCTTCTACCTGTCATCAAGAGTACCTCAGTTTTTTTTTTCTCTACAGAGAAGGACCTGGTGTACTGTACATACTTTGCGCAGCTTCTGCACAAGCTTGGAGTGCCACAGTATAAACCTGAAGATTGGAGATTGTTCATTGACAGCAGCAAGCGATCACTGAAATGTGTTCTGCTACACAATGGTAACCAGTTTGCCTCTGTACCTATAGCTCACTCGACTACAATGGAGAAGTATTTCGCTGTGAAATACGTGCTGGAAAAAAATCGTTATGATCAGCATGGATGGTTACTTTGTGTTGACCTGAAGATAGTAAACACTTTGTTGGGACAACGGTCTGTGCATGCGGGATAGTAGGAACAACGCTCAGCATTACGAGAAGCAGGACTGGCCTGTACGGGAGGAACTGGTATCTTGCAAAGCAAAGAACCTCATAAACAACCCTCTGGTGGATAGAGACAAGATACCTTTCCCACCGCTGTACATTAAGCTTGGCTTAATCAAACAGTTCACCAAAGCTCTGGACAAGGATGGTGGCTGTTTCGCTTACTTGTGCCATGATTTTCCAGGGTTGACCATTGAGAAGTTGAAAGCGTCCGCAATTCCGTAAGCTAATAAGAGATCCAGAGTTTGAAAACTCAATGAACGAAGTGGAACTGGAAGCGTGGAAGGTTTTTGTTCTGATCGTGAAAATCTTTCTTGGCAACAATAAGACCAGGAACTTCGCAGAGCGTGTTGCCAGTATGCTGACTGCTTTCAGAAACCTTGGATGCAAAATGAGCATCAAGATGAATTACTTATTCTCACATATGAATCGTTTTCCTGAAAATCTGCGACCAATGAGCGACGAGCAAGGGGAGAGATTTCATCAGGATTTGAAAAATATGGAGACCAGGTATCAGGGACGCTGGGATGCAGTCATGATGGCTGATTACTGTTGGACTTTAAGGAGAGACATTCCTACTGCTGAACATTCTAGAAGTTCGAAGAGACGGAAGTTCATGCCCTGAATTTTGAACAATAACTTAATATTGAATATATATGTACTTACCGTTATCAATGTCTACTAGTTAATGTGCGCCTATCAACTGATTTAGAACAATTCTGCACTTTTGTAACATTTAATAAATTAATTATGTTAGTAAACGATTTTTAAAAACATAATTTATTTTGTGTTTATTTAAAACAAACTTTGGAAGAGAAATATTAACAAAAATGCAATCGATTTAGTTATAAGATCGGAACTTTATAAATCACGAAAACATGAACTTAGGCAACTTACAAAAGCATTTTTGTGTGACTCAGTGCTATGTATCTGTACAACTAAAAATTAATGGGGGAAAAGCACGATTATCTTCTAAATAGTGTATGCACATTAGACTTTCAACATTAAGCTTAATTTCAACATTAGTCATTCAACGTTAGATTTGCTGTAAACATTAAACTTGAGACATTATACTCACTTTAAACTGAATATAAGTCATCGGTCTTATATATTTTTACATTAATCTTATTTTGAATAATACATTATAAACGTTAGACTTACTTTGAAGATAACATTCTGGATGTTAGAATTACGTTAAACAGTACAAATTAGTGTTCATATATTTCGGATAAGAACGAGAACAACATAATTGAAAATGTGTGTCCATTTGAATCATGATCAATAACACGTGCAAATCCCAAGCAAAGTTTTTCATGTGCTGACGGTGACAATAAATTTAAGCCTACAGATTTGTTTGACAAAATTACATTAATATCTACAACCAATGTACATTTAAATATAAGTTCATGATAGTTAAGTTTTACATAAAGGAGGGAAAAATAATAAAATGTAATTCAATGAATTTAACTTGTAAGGACTAGCACTTAACACGGCCAAGGAAAGGAAAGGAATATTGTGTTGAACTGCCAAAAGTTGTAAAACCATCCATGCAGTGTCCTGCTCACTAAATATGTTGAACAGTAAGACATGAGAAGACATGACATTATTATCTATCTTCATGTGGTACATTATCTACACATAATTATTGTATAATGCAGCTCACATATCCACTATTATTCCGCTCAACTATGCATTCACGTCTCAAAATATATGATTTCAGCGGGAACAGCATACTAGACATAATAGAAACAGTAATCCAGTTGTGTGGGGGAGTGGGATTTGTTTAAAGAAAATGCACTATGGACTATTTATTTGAAATCGATTATCTATAAATAATTGTTCTTTTCTAATATTTACAACTTATCTCACATTTGGTTGTATACCGATGGTGGATGGTGGAGGGGGGGAGCTTCCATCATGTCATTCCCGATATTAGAATAAATTGCTGCCACCAATATTGATCTCACAAGAATTAATTAATTGTTCGCTAACAGACGCCTTCTGTTATTTCAAGTGCGGAAGCGTATATAATGGAATTATGTGGGGATAAATTTAATTGTTTATAAATCAAATTAGATACATCCTCTCGTCGCATTTCATTAGCTCATGGCATTTTAAAAATTGTATAACCTTTTGAATTAAAAAAAATAATGAAGATATTTAGAAATGTATTCAAGAAATATGAAAAGGATATCTTTAAAATCAGCATGACAATTACCGCCGTACAGTGGAATGTGTATCGCTAGAAATATCTGATTACTACAATATTTTAACAGTTTTGTCTTTATACTGAAATACTTACTTATTGTCTCTGCTGTCTTGTCAGCCGAAGTCTTTGCCAGGAGTGTAGAGTTGGCGAAAGCTTGACTTCCAGTGACCAGGTAGTCATAGATACAAGCCGTGTTGTTCTCGCCACAAACGTCCTTGGCCATTTGTGTCGCATTAACATACATTTCATCCAGGAATATTGGCTCAAAATTAGGGTACCTGAAGTTAGCTGGTCCCAGTTGACCCTCGTAATGAAAGACTGAGTCATTATCTCTCACAGCCCCTAGAATCCAAAATGACACAAGTATAAATGAACTAACTTTCCCTCTTAACATATATGTGAAAATGTCATTGTTTACATTTTAACAATATTGTATTTTATCGTTAGGGAGGGTTGATTTTGTATGTAAATTTTAGTTCAAAACTGATGATGTTATAATATTACATCCTTTGTATATGTATGAAAATGTTGCAATATTATACATTTATTTCTCTAAATGTTCACTTTAAGAAATGCATCTAATTTTAGCACACGAATGCATAATCCTTTTAACAGTCTTCATTTATGTTTTGCAACCGTTAATTTATACAATTTACATTCATTATTATCACCTCACATTCTATATTCAGATGCTGTCTTGAAATAATATAATTTTTTTCATAACTACATATAACTGTTTACTGATAGAATATTTTGCGTGAAAATGTTTTCTTGTAATATTATTGCAAATGTAAATATTGACGTATTATATTTATTTTTTTATTCTGAATGTTTCCAAAGGTACGTTTTTTTTATTATTGCCCAAGTGATTATCTTAATATTGACTAGATTTAATAATTATACAATAAAACATTAATAATACTATTATTTCCTATGTTTCTATGCACGATATTGAGTAGACTTATATTTAGTATAACAAAACAATAATAATATTATTATTTCCTACCTGTTCATGCAATATAGTGAATAAATGTTATAATTAGTACAATAAAGCAAACACAATATTAATTCCCTATGCGTGTAATGCTGGATATTGAGTAGTGTTTTTATAATTAGTCCAATAAAACCATAAACAATCGTTAAGTTGTGTATTAGAATTCTCTTGGAAATCACTTACACTCGGTGCCGAGATTACTGAATATTTCCCGTTCTCTCATAGTTGCAGGAAGCGTGGTTCCATTGACCAAAATGAAATCATCCTCTGGTCTGCCGTTGAAATTACCCATCAAACCCCGTGTAGTGCCATTAAATATATTTGGCATGTTAACAGACAACTCCAAGACCCTAGTTTGGTTAGTTCCTGGAGTAATGATCAGTTGAATGCCTGAAAGTAAATATGTCACCTTGACCTTAAAATCATGCAAACAACTATTATGTTGTTGTTGATTTAAAAATATTTAAACCCCCCCCACACACACACACCATATATACAAATACATCCTTTTACTGGATTATAGTGAGTTATAATTATCTTAAGATGTCCAGAATAAGTACGAGCTTGTACATGTATCATTGTAGATTATTCTACTTGTAATTTCACCACTATACAAAAATTGATTATGATCTTATAATGTGAAAGTATTAGAGGATATATAAAATGCAATATAGAGATAATTATTATTATGATGATTAAAACAAAAACAAAGCCGATGGGGACAGCAATGCAGGAATGTGACGTGGTGAACGACTGAACAAATGACGTATACATAAACGTATTATAAATATTAGAAACAGTATGTTTTACACAGACCTGATGCAAAAGAAATCGATAGACTAGAGTTATCTTTCCTGAGTGTATACTGATCTGCCTCCAACTGAAAGCTGATGTTTTGGAAGGCCTTGGTCAGGTCTTGTAACTCTAGGCCATTCTCTTCGCTTCCGGCAAAGACAATGAGAGCTGTAAGGAGAGATAATGACGTCAGTATGGAAGCACGGGACGTATGTATAAATACAAGTGTGTTACTTATATACTGATAGTTATGTACAAATACAAGTATGTTACTTCTATACTAATGGTATTTAGAGTCGGAAATGTCAGCCACAGGAGTAAACAATAATATATATTAATTGACCTGAAGACAAACGTAACAAAATTATTCACGCTTGACTGCAGCTAGAAAAATGTGCTTTAGTTGCAATTCAACCTAATGAGCGAAGACAAACGGTTATTAACAGGATGGGATGCTTAATGTTATCACTGATTCCTTAGAATATGACGCAATAAGCATCAATGACGTCAGTGAATTATATTTGTTTGACAAACATCATAATTATGTATTACTACTTCATGTATTTGATTGTAAAGAAATCGAGATAGCACTAGTTCATTATTAATAACCAAGCGCTTCACTTTTCGTGGAGTATCATAGATCATTATTTAAAAATAAATAAAAATACAGAAATATGCGTTTCAATTTCGTTACTGTATGATATCTCTAATTCACAATCAACAACACAGCAATAAGTGTTTAAATTTCCTTATTGAATTACAGCTTTTTATAAGTTAACAACACAGCAATAAGTGTTTAAATTTCCTTATTGAATTACAGCTTTTTATAAGTTAACAACACAGTAATAAGTGATTAAATTTCCTTATTGAATTACAGCTTTTTATAAGTTAACAACACAGTAATAAGTGATTAAATTTCCTTATTGAATTACAGCTTTTTATAAGTTAACAACACAGTAATAAGTGATTAAATTTCCTTATTGAATTACAGCTTTTTATAAGTTAACAGCACAGCAATAAGTGTTTCAATGTCCTAACTGTGCGATAGTTCTAATTCACAATCAACAACGTTGTAATAAGTGTTTAAATTTCCTTACTGTACTACAGCTTTTAATATAATGAACAACACAGTGACATTTGCTTAACTGTCCTTAGTCTGTATCAATTCTATCTGACTCAGTGGAATACTTGACCAATCAAGGAATATACGAACGTTATTGTAAGACTCTCATGTGTTTTCTCCTTCAACAAGTAAGGTCCTCTTATTGATGATTGCTTCAGGGAAACGAAAACAAATTTGTGTGTGTTTCTGTCCTCCTTTTTACTCACACACTACACACGCACGCACGCACGCACGCACACACACACACACGTGTATGTGTAATTAGTACTTACTGTTATTATCATTGGGATTAAGTTGTACAAAAACACGACTTCTGTTCTCCTGGGCGGCAAATGCCGTGAACACAGTGGCGTTTGTCTCTGAACCGTTGTCTGACACAACTCGACATGTGCGGCCTTGCAAGGTGAAGTTCACGTTGTCATTGTCTATCTTCACCATGGTGTACTCTCCCAAGCCGTTGAAAATGTATTCCCTACCGTCCAGGGTGATGATGTGAGGGTCTCCAAAGGTCGATGCTTTGTAATGACAGAAACAATTATTTATTGTGCAAGCAAAACCGAAATGTCGCGAGCGTTTCAAGAATTTCGTATTCAGCAACTTATGGTTAATATGAAGCGCGATCTACTGTATTGCAGCATTGTGGACAATTTCACAAGTTACAATATCGAATATAGTTCACAGCCCATAATTAAAAAAAAACGACAATCAAGGACATTTAAGGTTACGAGTACTGGAACAATAAATATCACATCACCTGGATATAGTAATATGAATTCACATTAGCACAGAGAAATTAACATTTATGAAAACGATTGAGAGAAGGAGATGACTAGAGATTTTGTATTAAATTGAAATTGATGCACTTTTTTCCATTTTCTGTTGATGTTCTTTATATATATTTGCATATTAGTAACTGTGACGCTAACACCACTTAATGGTTTAGATTGTTACTAATTAATTAATCGCCCATAATTAAGTAACAGTGATAAGAATCTTAATTTATGTTATTAATAATTCTTCAGAAGACACCACCCATCTCTCTCACTTGGCGGATATGCGGGAGCTGTAAATTCGATTTTCTGCAATATTAAAAACAAACATTTGCAGTCACACAATATTTCCACAAATGGAAAAAAAATCTTACCTAAGGAGAAGATAAACTGGTCATTTATTCTATATTTAGCAAGCCCCATCCACCCACTATGTCTCTGACATATAGTCATCAATGTGTAAGAAGGTTGTCACAAAACTCGCGTCACCAAAGCCTTAAGGGTCACCAGAAGTGTCTAAAAAACCCTCTTCACTCAAGGCTTGGCAGATTTGTCATTTTTTCAACAGTATGTTAGCTATTCATCACACATCCATATGCACACACCATGGATGTTTGACTGGTTCTCTTTATTTATGCGTGAAAGGGTTATGTAGGCTGATGTGTTTGTATGTGAGGCTGCATATCGAATGGAACATGCCTCGCTTTTTCAAAACCAAAGAAGATTAGATGTTATTTTTTTAAAAGAATATGATGATTTGGTATTATTATTATTATTAATTTAGGGGGCGCTTTCGGCTTCCGCCGCTTTCACGCTGGAATGATGTGGTACTTCCACTATCAACAATAATATTACTAATATAAAGTTCACTATGCAAAGGTGTCAATGAAACATATGGCCATTGAGCCTTCCTACAAGTATATAAAATAAATAGCAGCTAAATTATAAATCTTATTAATTAAGTGCACTGAGGCTTTTTTTCTAAATTGCTCAATTTTTGATTACTCACACACCCTTTAGAAATTGGGTAAATTCAGTCTGACGAAATAAAATGATATCATGAATTCTGTGCAGGAACAGGGGAGACAATTTGAGTGGAATCGAAAGACTACAAGTAGACCTGGGTCACTTGCATACATCCTAGCATCCCTCATGGTACACCAGTTGGTACTGAAATCAGTATTGGATGCAGTCCAATAACATTGACACCTGTGTGTAGGTTGGGTCTAGTTGTTTCAGAAACATACCACTGTAGCAGTGACGGGTTGAGATCACATCTTGCCATCAGTGGGGTGTTTTCGTGGCATGGTATTGCTGATCTTCAGGCATTGCTTTGGTGCAATCATAGAATAGGTCTGGTCCAAGCCCCCTAGTTGTCTCCAGGTATAGATATTGTCCTGTGTGACTGTTTTAATTTGGCACTGTAGTGGTGAGCTGGTGAGCTTTCTCTTTCACTAAAATGTGGACTTCCTGTCCCAGACTAATTTCCACTGTTTTAAAGCAGCCCTGTTTCATTCAACATAACTGAATGGGCACTCAACATAGCAAAGGCCACAGGAAAATGTTTCTGCTCTCTCTGCTGAGATTTTTCCTTTGATAAAATCAAAGGCAAATAATTATCTCTCCTGTTATTTACTTTTCGAGTCTGAACACTTAACATGTGAAAAATTCGTGTGGAAAAGAGGGAAAAACTTTCAGTGCATAAAATTTACATAATTATCCCCTTTACTCATTCCTTGAATGGTTTAGCATGTGAAAAATCTCTTACATTTCTTATCATCCCCTAATTATTCGCTCCTTCAGTGACTGTGAATGTGTCACCTCTTTACTCTGGGGTGACCTTGTAATAATGAATTATATAATTTTTTATATTTAGTTGTGATACAAAGCATCTTTAAGTAACTTAATATTAATACTGTTATAATAGTGGGTCATTGGTTATATATGCATATCTGCAACTGTTATAGTTCAAAATAAAACTTAAAAAAAAATATGCTAGATTAGTCAGATTAAATTACCAAATAGACTAGTACATTTAAGAAAGACTAGTAAATTTCAATAGAATAAAACATAAATTAGTAACTTTTAAGACTAAAGCCCTTACGAGACTAATACATTTCAATTACTCCAAAGTTCGAGTCAAAATGTCCAAATACATTCTATTATAAAACTCTAGCTAATCTACTTATTTCAATTAGAGAAAAGTTCAAGATAAAATAATATATTTGAAGTGGACTAAAAATGTAACAACTCAAGTATGGCTCAGTTAGACTAAAGCTCTAACTAGACCTGTAACTTCTAGAGCTCTAACTACTAAGTAACTTTCAATTAAGTTTTTAACTAAACTAGTAGTTTTCAATAAGATTAAGGCTGTAGCTTGTAGCTAAACTAGTAACATTCAAATAGACGAAACTACAAATAGAAAGTACATTTCAGTTAGACTAAAGCCACAAGAAAACTAGTAGTTTTCAATTAGACATTATCTTTCAATTAGACTATCAGACTAAAACTCATACTTGAATAGTAACTTTCAATTAGAGAATAGTTATTATTAGACAAGTAAATTTGAATTAGATTTAAAACTATAACTAGACTAGTAGCTTTCAAATAATCTAAAGCTACAAACAAGACTAGTAACTTTCAATTAGCTCTAATTAGACTAAATCTCTAACTAGACGAGTAAATTTCAATTAGATTTTTAAAATATAACAAGACAACTAGTTTGAAATAGCCTTAAGCTACAACTAAACTAGTATATTTCGATTAGCTTAAATCTACAAACACACTAGTAACTTTAATTAGACTAAAGATATAATCACACTAGTAACTTCCAATTAACTTGAAGCTACAATCACACTAGAACTCACATGATGAGAATCCAAAGGAGGATGAACACTGCCCGATGGGACGGAGTTCATAATACTTCTTGCAGTAGTCCATAGATGTCGATTTGTAACAACAAGTGTCATGTGGCTCTTTGTCTTGTAATATGTTCATAGCTCTGAGCTCTCTGTACGACGGGTTGTTGCTAGTTATTCCCCCTGCGTCGGGCATGTCAGATACTAACAACAAATTCCCGCTCACAAATCGATAGCAGCAATCCTATAAACACATTAAGCAAATGACTAATGATATATGGAAATGATCCTCGTGTGTATATTAAGCTGTCAATTTTTAATTTATTTACTCCAACTTTCTCGCTGAGGGAATTCATGGTGCAGTGGGTGAATGGAATTGTGAATCTAGATCTTTCGTTGTGGTCTCTTCACCATTGTTGTTTCTTAATAATGAATTATTATTATTTTTATTGAATCATAAGTTTTTCGTTACTTATTTCAAAAGCCACCTTTAGTTTACCTTGTCTGTGGTTGCTGTGCATATGTTTTCTATTGTTGCTGTACTAGGTCCATGTTGTTTTGGTGGAAGTGTTCCTATTGGGTATTGCACTTCCTTCTCTGCTGTGTAATGTGCATGTGTTTGGACGTTGTAGTGGAAAGTACCGCAGTGCATTGTCTTTCTATATACTGTGCTGACAGAGATCACCTTGTGTAGGAGTAGAGAGATAAAGTCATAAAGAATGGTGATGTGTTTATATGTTGTTGTAGAGGGACCTGGTGTATTCATCTCGTATGTGCTATGTATTTTTCTCCGATTTCGGTCGTGTATAAGGGAGTGTTGTGTGCTACTCCGTTTGAGATCGATTAATTTGCTCCTCTGTCGTTTCCTAATATAATCTTATGGCTGTTGAACCATAGGAATGTTGACTGCGTGCGTTGTTTTGAAGTGTTTCTAGTTATTTCTGATGTTTGTATTTTTTTTTCTGTTTAGGTTTAATGGATTTTGGAGTATTGTGATGGAAGAAAGATTCTTAGTAGTCGGAGTGGGACCCTAGCGACGTAATAGTAAAAGGGTTAATCCATGACCTAGGAAGGATACAGTCACACTTGAGTGAATGTCAGAAGCTAAACGCCTGGCTGACCGGTTGGTGTGCAGGAATAGGAACTTGTTTAGGATGAGTTTAGACCATCAGATGTATGACTAGAAACAAAAAAGTATAGCATGACAAATGTGACGTCATTAAACAGTTAACTAAAGGTTAATCTGGAAGTCATGTGGATGACGTACATTGAAAACGGAATAAGATATATGTCACTTTCTCGTTGTCTTTCACGCTTTCTTATCCAATCCACGTGCATGTCCAGAAACGTGGTGGATACTTGTTTATATGTAGCTACAACGTGCTACATATATTGCTATGCTGATCCATCACTAGTAATTTTAACAGATCTCTTTATCCATTCTAAATCAATCCATCTTGGCGGTGTTACAGCTAGTGCACAAGACATAAGCACTTTGATAAAATGAACTTTATATTAACATAAAAATATATGGCATTCCCTATTCAGTTGTATGTATGTAATTTTCCAGTATTAATCATATTTTAAACAGTATAGATACATGCCATATTTCTTCGAAGAAAAATAATATAATTAATAGTTGGAAACATAACGCTGAGACAAAGAAATATAATATGCACAAAAATAACACTAGATAACACAAAGAAATAGAATATTACAGAAATAACACTAGGCAACACAAGGAAATATAATATATACAAAAATAACTCTAGGTAACACAAATAAATATAGTATGTACAGAAATAACACTAGGTAACAAAAAGAAATAAATGGGAATAAAGAGTGAAGAAAGAAAAGATGCAAAATGGGAAAAGGGTAAAGGACGATTATTTCTTGAATCTCTAAATATAATTATGAATACCTCGTATTTCATTCTGGTAATTGGCTTCTTTTAAGAGGGCATAATTTTCAAGGCAGAGTGCAACAAACCTTTCCAAAGGGGTAAAACAGTCTGCTCTCCCCTTTGTTTAGCCTGTAGCACGTGACATCATTCTGAACCCTGTAAGGAATCCAGGCAGATCTCAGGCCTAAGCTGCTGCAAGGACACTGAGGCATGGACAATTGAATTAAATCAATATGGGCCTTGCGTTGCAAATTGCTGTAATACCAGTCGTTACACTTCTGGTCGGCGCTGTACTTTTCTCCCATCTTGTATATCCATGTCCCGATACGCCCTGAAAGAAAGAAGAAACAACCAAACACAAATGGGTATTAATAGCTGAAGTGTATGCTGAGTAAATGATAATAAGTTTCGCTGAGTAACTCTTGATGTAGGGTTTTGTGAGCAAATACAATACACTATGCTGAATAACTTGATGCAGGGTTTGGTGAGTATATACTATATAGTTTATTTAGTCCTCTTGGCGAATCTCCCTCTCTCTCTCTCTCTCTCTCTCTCTCTCTCTTACTCTCTCTCCCTCCCTCTCTCTCTCTCTCTCTCTCTCTCTCTCTCTCTCTCTCTGTATTTACACAAAGAAGAAAAAAATTATCTTTAACTAACAAGAATGAGAGAGAGAAAGACAGTAAAATAGAAAGAGAGAGAGAGGACAAAGAAAGAGAGAGGTAAACTAGAGCAAAATCACATAAAGAAAGTATATATTGCGTGATGTGGCATTTAGTATTACTTAAATAAAATGTGCTGATAAATTTGGACGACACATCAAATACTGCATGTAATATGTATTATTTGCAGCGATCATGTAAACGATTTTGTCTGTTTAGAATCAGACCAAACTGCAATCATATTGAAATCGCGTTCGTGTACGAAAATGAAAGTAATATCCACTTAATCATAACACTGGACAGATCCCTACCGAACAACAAAGCACAAACCTGTATTCCCCTTGATACGACCCAAACTGGTGAAAGCTTCTTGAGTGTTTGAATAGACGGAGAGTTTAGTTTCGCCTGTTCCACTGGACTGGCCGATCACGAGTGGTGTCCCCTGTCTGTAGACCCAGTTCATGGCGCCAGTCTTGTAGTACACCAGGGCGTATGACGTAGTGCCGTCGGACACTAGCACTGTCTGGAACGTGGCTTGCTCTGTCTGTGTTATTAGAACACATTATATGTGAATTTTGAAATAAATACTTTAAGTATATTAGCAGAGCATAATAGGTTATAAATTGTATTCAAAACTGTTAACGAGTAGAGTGACTTAATCAATGTCATTAAATGCATAACTTTTGTGAATGTACACAAAATCACTTTCATTAACAACTATGCATTATTCTGTGAAGTTAGCTAGAGAGAACAATGACAGTACACCAAGGCACTTAGGAAAACGATTCAGTGACAGTAACTCAGTGCAATTAGCAAGAAGATACACAGCTGTCAATACATCAGTGCAATTTGCAAGAGGATGCACTGAGAGTACCTCAGTGAACTTAGCTAGATGATACACTGACAGTAAATAAGTGCACTTAGCAAGAGGATGCACTGTTACTACCATCCTGTAGTTAAAAGGAGCGCACACTGCCATTACCTTAGTGAATTTAGCATGAGGGTGCACTCTCTGTACAGACAGTGCACTTAGCTGGAGAATGCACTGTTAGTACCTCAGTGCATGTATCTATACCACATTCTGTCAGTGCACTTAGCTGAGAATAGACTGCATTCTTTAGGGGCATGTAGCAATAAAGCAGAACATTTATTTAGAGTAAAGTAGCAATAATACAATGCACTTAGCTAGATGGTACAGTTTCAGTACTCCAGTCCTGTTAGCTAGATAGTGCAGATACAATACTGTAGTTCAATAAGATAGACAGCCCAGATGTAATCCTTTAGTACAAATACGATAGGTGGACCAGAGGCAATCGTATGGTTCAATAAGCCTGTAGTGTACACACACACACACACACACACACACACACACACACACACACACACACACACACACACACACACACACACACACACACACACACACACACACACACACACACACACACACACACACACACACACACACATATATATATGTCATTTACCTGTTGGTATAAACTGTTGTAGTGTGACACCTTGTCCCAGGTGACTATAACAACAAGACTAGCACTGTATGAAGACAATTGCAGGAATTCCTGGATTTCAGAGTTGACCTTGACAAAAGTGGAACCATCGGCTCTACCCTGTTCATATAGGTTGTACCACACTCCTGTAAGATAGACATAAACGACTTTGCAGTATTTATATAACCAGCCATTCATAAATAAATGCATATTTGTCTGACTGTCTGTCCAACCATCGATCCATATCTCCATTAGTATTATGTCAGTTTCTTGTGTTTCCCGATATAGTTTTGTTATATTGATTTCAGGGTGCGCGCTTTTGTATGTGTATTTGTGCGTGCGTGTGTATGTTTGTTTCTGTATGTATATACGTGTGTGTAGTGTGTATGTGAACTACAATGAATGTTTGCCATTGCGTGAGTGTAGCTATTACTTAATTATTGTTAATTATTAAGTAAAATCTTACGGCCTTCATTGCCGACAGTGCTGATGTCCGTCATGTAAGGACTCAACATCGGTTTTGATCCGTTAATCTTGAAACCCAGTCCGCTGTCTGGACTTCCAAACGTGATCAGTCCATTGATCCCGATCTGTGACGTCAAAAGGAATACGTGTCAAACGTTGAGAGTGTGAATCAAAATCACAAAACGCTTCTTAGTCACATTGTGAAAGTCGTTTAACCACTTGTTGTACTTTTCACTGCAAATTACGAGCTACATGGAAAGTGAAAAATCTAAATATATTATTAGCCTGAATGGCATTATAAAATACATTTGTTTATTTTTGTCCTACTCACATAAGCAGTGTACTGGAGCGTGTCTGCAACAGGGAAACCTGTGGACAATACCAGTCTGACTGTGTCATCGTCTCCCCTTAGCTGTTTGTCATTTACAGCATCTCCGTATGGATACAGTGCTGTGAAGTTAACAAAAGAATAAATATTGAAAATAAAAATTAAGTAGATGAATGTATTACAGATTCAAATATAATTTTATCAACAACAATAACAATAACAATAACAATGATATTGATGATGAAAAGAAGAAGAAGAAAAAGAAGAAGAGAGAAGAAAGAAGGAAGAAGAAAAAGGAGGAGGAAGAGAAGAAGAAGAAGAAGAAGAAGAAGAAGAAGAAGAAGAAGAAGAAGAAGAAGAAGGAGAAGAAGAAGAAGAAGAAGAAGAAGAAGAAGAAGAAGAAGAAGAAGAAGAAGAAGAAGAAGAAGAAGAAGAAAAAGAACAACAACAACAACAACAACAACAACAAAAGCAACAACAGCAACAATGTATCTCGATAGTCCAGTGGTTAGAGAGAAAAACCTCACCCAGAAAGTTACACCACCTGAACGCAGACAAACATGGATGGTGACATTTTCAAATCACATCTCTGTACTAAAAGGGAGGGAAAAGCGGCTCCCTCCAAAACTCACCAACACTAATCCCATTCATAATGGAGAAAACAAAATTTGATTCGAGACTTTGGATCAGACTTCGCCCGGGTTAACAAGATCTGCGCCCATCACTGATGTGAAAAATGGTCTACTGAAACTCAAGCAAAATCTCAAAGATGGACTGTTATGGAGTCAAGGACAAATTATACTTGTCCTCCTAACCCATAATTAGTCTGTATTGTTATGATAAGCTTTTCGAAAGTCGTTCCCATTCATAACTGATATTTCTGGTACCAGCATCGCGAACGGTGACGTAATCATCACGCTCTGAGGCGTAGCGCTGTACTCGCAGTCAAAGGAGAGTCCGTATGTATTACGTAATACACTCGAACAATAGCAGATAATGAGTTGTCGTCCAAGCCTGATGCTTGACCAATAGATTTCCCGCCATAAATTCGTATGTACCCTTATATACCGTGAACTGGGTCTGACCCATCATGCATCATATCTATTTTTTCTCTTCGCATCGGACTACCGACGGAGAAGCACGTTTGAGCTCAACATGGAAACACGCTCCACCCGATCGACTATCAACTCTACTACCCTACCCCTTTCAGACGGAGGAACAAGTAGATCCTGTGGATTTTATGTGGATCCTGGGTGTTCAACATGCTGTGACTTACTGAACACTGGGCCTTACAACTAAAGGTTGGATAGCCTAAATCAATGCAATAAAAGCGACGGGTTGTGTGTTAGCTGCTAGAATATCCAATATCCAACGACACACCATTGGGGAGTGGGCGGTGCCATAACTGATGAAGGATGAAGATAAATGCATAGTCGGTGGACTCTGAAATCTAGTCTGTGCTTTACGATTCGTACAAACTCTAAAGACAAAAGGTAGTCCTATGACCTTCGTATCGGGAATTTGATGTATGGAATCACCTTTGGTTAATTTCTAATTTTATTAAATAATTTTATTGTTATCTAATTACAGAAGTTGGCTAATTATTGTGAGGAAGACAATTTAGGGACTGGGTTCGGGGCTGAGTCGTGAAAAATGTTTGAATACATAATTAGTTGTAATTAGATAACGTACCCAGTTCGTGCTTTATTACACAGGTTTGCCTGTCACTAAATTTAATATCTAGAGTTAATTTAGGAGACTGAAAAGTGAATCTGGGTAACCAGTCTGTCGTTGGCATAGTGCATGTTGTAAACTAATAATCTTTAAATCCTCATACTGAGAAAGGGGTCTTTAAATAAATACTGGAATGTAACATAGACCAGAGAGGAAAACATTCAAAACTTAGTCTTTTTCTACCAAAGGCAACCAACAGCAAGAGGATATAGAAAAAGGATGTATGAACTCTGGGTCAAACACCATCCAGGTAGCTACTGGACCAATAGGTTTATTGTAGCCCTATAAATGCAAAAGATAGAACAGCAACATACGAATAACATAACCCGATGCACTGAAATAGCAGACAATGAAACTTGCACAACTTCAGAACAGTCCATTCCAGTTGACAAGCATGCGGGAGAAATTGTAAGTGATATGACATCTGACTTCAAGATGCAATCGATGTTGATGAGGAAGAGTATTATGAACATAACACATCTTGTGTATCTGTGCGTATAGACATTTGAACGTGTAGGGACTAAATGTATTTTAAAAATATCTTCTATACGTTTATCCCATAGTACTGGTAGAAGGCAAAGATAAATGTTAGTAATGTGTGACAACATTTAGCTTTAATTTAATAAATTTATTTTTGAAACAATTTTTACTCACCATTCTGCGCTTCATCATTATCTGAAAGAAATCGAACGGGAAATTCAAGATGATTAGAAATGCATTGTTCATCGGTATTTGAAGAAAGGAAATACTTAGCCTACATACATTTGTATTTTTCATCTATCAGTTCATCTTGCATCGGAAGTAATGAAAAATAGGAAAATAAAGCAATGACGAAATATGTTATATATATTTATAGTTTGCTATTTTGCTAACGTGCAAGAATTCATAAATAACGTCTATCCAAGAGGATCAGTCAATGATTAGTAATACATCAACATCGTATACAACCTCGTTTGTGACATAACAATAGATCAAAGATGTTTACAGTCATATGTCAGTGACAATAATAAGTCAATGTTCAGTGGCAAAAGATAGATGTTCACAATCACAGTTCACTAATACACATTTCACCGTTCCATACAAAGTGAGAATTGAAACGCATGTTTCAAGGTTGAACACAATAATGAAAATCATAAATTAGTAATGACTATATTCCAAATTAAGAAGACGCAGAGTCGATAGATTGCACATTTTCAAAAATGTCTCACTTTTATTTTGTACTTCACACGGATGTCCTTCACACATACTAATTGGCAAATATGTTCGAATCACAGTTGAGTAAGCCTAAGGACGATGGACATATTTTACAATCCAGTGATTTCTTACAGAACATAAAATGAAAGTTCATCCACAGAACTGTAGGCAATGTCTTAGGTATAATTAAATTATTTTGAAATCACAGTTCAGTATTACATGTACTAAAAAGTCACATTTACCTAACGCAGGTGAATCAGGAGTGAACAGTCGGTCAAGTAGAATTGTATGGCATGAACTGTGCAACTGTGGTTTTTTATGAGTGTGTTATAATAATATTATCTGATGAAATGGAAAATGGAACCTACATAAGTAATTAAGAAACATAAATTCACATTGTGTGATGGAGAAAATTTGCACTTTCCCTATTTCTAGACTTAATTGACAAATAAATTATTAAATTGTTGAAGTGACCCACCGTTGGGCACTCTTTATGATAGTATATTTCATTGGAGTAAATACTCGAGTTGAGAATATGCTGGAAATAACTCACGTCATGCAAACCAGTTTCAGCTCGGTGAGTACTTTTGTTATCAAATGGTTAAGATTAAAGGGACAGTCTTTGACAGTAAATATTTATCGTTAATGTTGTGGAAGACAGAAAACATTTACAGCGCCCGTACATCCGCCTAGTGGGTGAGACGTATTGTATCTGCTGGGAATAATTAATAAAGTAAATTAAGATTCTCATCACTTATAATTAGTTACTGTAAACGGAAAAATGCTAATTACCCAATTAATTTAATTAATATAATTAATTGGTAAACCAAATTTTTGATTTGAATTTCACAATTCAAGTCTGATAAGATTTGTTTGACGTAAACAACATCGACCCATATCTACAAATAAAGGGAGTTGGAATTACAGGTCACAAATTCTTATGTAACATGGGCATATTCCTGGCACCACACACACTTAGTCTATTATGTGTGTGCATTCAGCCAAGACTATGGAGTCAATAGGCACAGGAAGAAAAACAAGTCATAGCCAGAGGCTAAGAAATTCTAGAAACTTCCATGACCTCTGAAAATAGATAAAAGAGCAGACTCAAAATTCTCTACACTCTTTTACACAAGTTTGAGTCCCGTGCCCGGCTCATGGTCAGAACTAAGGAAAGGTATGTCCGATGTAGGAGATTGTATTGTGGATGATTTTTACATTTGATTTTTTAATAATGTTGAATCATGTTTCTTGTAAATATAACGAATTTAAACTATAATGCTTTTATTTCGTTTAGAGATAGAATCAGATAAATTAAATTGTTAAAAGGAATTGTAATGAGAAATTGAAATGTAAGTACAGATTGCAGAATTTTAAAGTATGATCCTGATATGTGCCATTACATTATCTATTGCAGTTCCAGCCGGTTTCATTTTGTTTACGTTTCCATCGTTCTCCTGGTTCCTGGGTTTGTTTTCCATTGCGTCTCATTGTCTGGTTGTCTTGGATGACAACAGTACTGCCACTCAGCCTGCTGAATGTGTGAGGGCCAGTGTGGAGTGACTTGTTTGGACTTGTATGTACCAGGACCAACAAGGGAGACAGTATTACGAAGTGAGCTGCAGCAGGTGCGTGCGTGAGTCTGACTCACTTGTAATAAATAAGGAACTCTCCAAACCAGCGTGAACTCGGACTGTGTTATTCAGTACCAGTGAAAGGAGTATAATATACTGTGAACTCGGACTGTGTTATTCAGTGCCAGTGAAAGGAGCATACTATACTGTGGATAATTCTGACTGTGTGGTATTCAGTGCCAGTGAAAGGATTTTTCCATATACTGTAATAACTGTTCTTGGACAAAGTACTATATGTACAGAACATTCATTTAACGTCAACCAAACCTGCCGAGAACGAGGCTACTGCTGAACCAGGCCGTAATCAGGTGATTCAATTACATGAATTTCTGTGTAATCTGTACATGTTTCTATGATTTTTCATTCCTTGTTTCATGTCTGATTCCTCTATGTAATTTCTTCTTATTTTTCCTAAAGTGTTGACTATGTAGTTGGCTTATTTATGAGAAGCGTTTATATAAGCTTAACTAAATTGGATCATAGTGTCACATGAAATTTTCTAATACTTATTCTCTAAAACTGCATTGATATATCTTTTTTATTAATTGTAATTCTAGAAGTCTTACGAGATTTGTGATTTCGGAATTGCCTAGTGTGTGATTTTGAAGTCAATGTAAATTTATTGAAATTGTTATCTTTATTTCTTTTAATAAATTTGTTTTCTTTAAAACTATTTACTCCTTCATTCTCGGAGGTACATGTGTAAATGATGGGTGGGGGCAGACAATAACGTAAGACAATTGAGAAGACGGTCTAGACACATGTTTTAAAATAGTTCCCATCATTGACAGCGATGAGAGATTTGTGGTAGGGCCAGAATAGTGATAGAACGACTGATAAGATAATCGCAGTGTAGTCACTATTCTGAGACAGGTAACACTTGGGAGATGGTCACTGACTGACGGACTGCTCAAGGCTTGACCTAGTCACTCTCAGACCGCACAAGACCCTTAAAGGTTGTGAGCGATTGGCATGAAAGATATTAATATAAATTATTTATTAATTACCAAGACGCACAAGGAGGAAACCCCCTTTCCGCCACAGTTACGAAAGATAAATTAATATTAATAATCATTTTCATTAAATAAAGATGGCGTTGGAATTACAGGTAATTTATTTGTTAATTAAGTCTCTGCCTATATTGTTGTACAGAATATGTAGTGCGCTTGTTTCAGAAAGAAAAATTGAAGAATGTTTTTGGGGTTATTTGCTCTGTGTGCGTCTCCAGGCGAAGGAGTGTTTGTTGTACTTGAGGGCATGCGATCCTGTAACAATGTTATAACTCGAGTCGTGAGCTATAGATATGCATAGATTTAATGCCCGTTAGTGTAAAACAAGTTAGAGGAAGTTTTATGGCGGGTTCCAATAAAAAGGTTCAGCACTATCCATATACATACGAAAAAAAATAGTTTCTTTCCAAGCAAACTTACCATCACATGAATTAGATGAATTAAACCGATATCCTGGTCGGCATGCACAATGGAAACTTCCGATTGTGTTGCTGCACGTCTCGTAGTTCCCAGTACAATTGTATGCCATTGTGGTGCATTCATCTATGTCAAGGTCACATGAATTGCCAGTCCATCCGGGCCTGCAGTAGCATGTGCCGTTCACGTGATCATAAGAAAATGTATTCGCAGAGCTGCAGTTACACTTTTGATTGCAGTTGTATCCATAGGTGTAGTTACTGCATACTGAAGGGGCAAAGGTCAAGATAGTTTTAAAAATCATGAACACATAGTGGTTTGCTTTAAATTCTTCTGAAGGTAACAGATTAATATTATTAGAATCATGAAACACACTTACCAGCACATGATTGGGATGAATTATAATAATATCCTGGTTGACAAACACATTGAAAACCTCCATCCGTGTTATTGCAGTTCTCGTAGTTACCAGTACAGTTGTGTGCCATTGTTGTGCATTCGTCTATGTCAAGGTTACAGGAAGTGCCAGTCCATCCGGGCCGGCAGTAGCACGTGCCGTTCACATTGTCACAAGAATCCGTATTCACAGAGCTACAATTACATGTTTGCGTGCAGTTATCTCCATAGGTGTTGAGAGTGCATGCTGAAGAGGAAAGGGTCAAGAACAATTAGAAGTTCATTAATGTGTAGTGGTTTGCTTTAAAGTCTTCTAAAGTTAATAGACCAATATAGCAGAATCATGAAACACACTTACCGACACAGGCGTTGGATGAATTATAATAATATCCAGGTTGACACAAACATTCATAAGCGCCGTCTATATTACTGCACTTCTCATAGTTTCCAGTACAGTTGTGTGCCTTTGTTGTGCATTCGTCTATGTCAAGGTCACATGACTTGCTAGTCCATCCGGGCCAGCAGTAGCACGTGCCGTTCACATTGTCACACGAATCCGTATTCAAAAAGCTACAGTTACACGTTTTGGTGCAGTTATCTCCATAGGTGTAATTAGTGCATGCTAAAGAGAAAGAAAATGAATCAAACATTATTTTGCTGTTTTCAAATATTTCTACTCGGAAATTCTAATTCTAAATGTAAACAATCTTACATCTCTCTCTCTCTCACTCTCTCTCTCTCTTTATCTATCTATCTATCTATCTATCTATCTATCTATCTATCTATCTATCTATCTATCTAAACTGGTGTGATGTTAGGACCATGGGCAAATTATACTCTTGCATCTATCATTCTTATGCTCGTGCATTTTATTATTTTTCCTGTGTTAATAATCTACAATTTATATGTCATTTACAACAGTCAAATCGCATGGCTGATTATGCAATTCGTCACACCACGTACGCTACACATAGTAAGGATCTTAAAGATCACGCGCAGACAGACGAAAAATACAGAGGGGTGACAGTGAGAATGGGTGAACGCAGATTGAATACGAGACGCCCTTATATGGATGTTTGTAAGAGCTTAATAACCCTCTTTTTGGCAGTCGCACTGTACCCACGCTATTAGTGGATTGTTGATCTTGTGTGATGAAGAAGTTTGTGCACGTTGTCATGAGTGGTAAATATATTGACTTTTCAGAAATTACTTTATATATAACTATTGATGAAAATATTGTGTAGAATGTTTATATGCTTTGCTAATTATTTTTGTATGAACCTAACGCGTATTTCTTCTAGAGAAGTTTAAGTAGTGCTATTAATAAGTAACGAATAGATGATGGCATAGGATATAAGCACGTGTTGTGTGATATGTTTTATGTTTTGTAAAACTATTGGTAGCAAGTAAAACTAAATGGAATGGGAATGATCATTATATGAGTATTTAATACAAGCCATTCCTTGGTTATGCATGTAACTAGTGAGATCTGTGTAAATGTAGAAATGGAAATATTATTGTTTTATGTGTAAATATTTTCTATGAGGTTTTGTAAAAATATTTTAGCATGTAACAAGCAATTTATAAAGATAAATTATAAGAGTCGTCTGTCACTGTTGTCATAATGCCTTAACTATTGTTCGTATTTATCAACTGCTATAGAGAGAACACTGTATATTTCAGTTGGCCTTCTTTCGTTGGATTCGACACGTTGTGCCTACTGACAGAAGAAGTATCTTCTCATCTATTCCTGCCTGAACGAACGATCATCTACGTGACATTAGCAGCAAAGAGAAAAGTTACTGCGAGCGGCCACAGACGCAGATTCACCCCTTTCAACAAGCAAAGTGTCTACCACCAAATGATGAATATTGTTGTTATCTTAATCCCACATTTTGGTTCATTTGTTAGAGTGAACGAGAAAGATTAAATGGGGACACGAGCCGGAATTTGAAGATAGTACACGTCGTAATTAATATAAATAATAAATAAATATAACCCAAGGCTCGTCAGCAAATTTGTCTTTTGCTAAGTGATAGTTGTCTCAAATGGCTTGGAACGGGACTGAATGACAGATTAGGCCGTCCTGTTGTCGTTAGCATTAGAGTTAACACAATAACCTTGATATTTAATAATTTGGGAACTAATACTGCGAAAGGGTGGTTATAAATAACTAGACCTGTGACAACAAGGCTGTAAGCAAACATTTACCAAACTTAAATTGTTGACATATTAGATCAAAATATTTTTCTTTCTATCTTACCTAATATAGATTGTCATTTACTTATACATTCTGAACATAACAGTGTTATCTGATCTCTAACACCTTTCCAATATTGCACATTAGACACATAGTCACTTACCAACACACAGAATAGTATAAATGACAGAGTTCCGTAATGTAAGTGAGGATGGATATTCGAATGTGTGAAAGTGAAACAGATATTGAACACATAATGTAACTAGATTATGATCATTAACAATATCTATTAATGGATACGTGAAAGTTATGAAATATTAATTAATAATAATAATAATAATTTCATTAACTATGTGGCATGCAGTTTCGCAGTTCAGCTGAAAAAAAACCAATCAACTTGTTCAGCTGTCTTATTATTATTATTATTATTCAGTCTCTTTCCACGACTTCTGTTTGACTGTCGGCTGTGATCCAAGGTCTCGGAATCTTACCAAGATTCTGGGAGATCCAAGGTTTTACGGAGGATGTGGGCACTTCCGAGGAGCGCTGCTTTGAGTAGTGGAGCGACTCTGTGGTTTCCAGGGAGTTTATTCAGGAAGCCTTCCAATTCTGATGTTATGTTCCCCAAGGCTCCTATCACTATTGGTATCACTTCTGCTTTTACATTCCACAGTCTCTGGATTTCTAATCTGAGGTCTTGGTATTTTTCTATTTTTTCTCTTTCTTTTGTTTTTATGTTTCTATCACTTGGAACAGCGACATCAATAATTGTTACTGTTCTGTTGGACTTATTGAGAACTACAATGTCTGGTCGTCTTGCAGGAATCACCCGGTCTGTTCTTATCTCGAAGTCCCATAGTATTTTGACTTCTTCTGTTTCGGTGACTGCTTCTGGTTGATGCATCCATGCTCTTTCTGGGGTTTTTATGCCATAGTTCTCACACAGATTTCTATGTATGTGTTTTGCCACTTCATTGTGTCGTTTGGTGTATTCTGTTCCAGCCAGAACCTGACATCCAGATAGTATGTGTTCTGTTGTCTCATCCATGGATTTGCAAAGTCTACATTTGGAATCATTTGAAATTTTCATGATTTTCGTTTTGTGTGCTTTAGTGTTGAGTGCTTGATCTTGTGCAGCTGTTATGAGTGCTTCTGTTTCTGCTTTCAATCCTGCCTCTTTCAACCATTTGTACGTTGATTGCTTTGTTGATATTTCGTCAGCTTGTCGTACATATTGGCCATGTAGAGGTTTCTGTCTCCAGGTATGTGCTAGTTCTTGCTTTGTTGTTTTCTTCCATGTTTCTTTGTCTGTTTCTGGTGGTTGGAATAGTCCACTCATTTTTACTAATTCTATCAGTGGATCATCTTTATTGTTATTCCAGATGTAGTCCACAAGGCCAATGACTTCTCCTTCAATGACATTTTTAATTTTCTTGAGACCTCTGCCTCCCATTTTTCGAGATACATAGAGTCTGTCTACGTCTGCTTTGGGGTGTAAGGCTTTATGTATTGTGAGTAGTTTTCTTGTTTTCCTGTCCAATTCATTTATTTCATTTGCTGTCCAATCTATGATACCTCCAGTGTAGCTTACTACAGGTATTGCGTATGCATTAAGGGCTTGTATTTTGTTCGCCCCATTTAGCTTGGATTTCAGGACTTGTCTAACACGTTTTTCATATTCTCTCTTAACTTTGGACTTCACTTCTCTCTGCATATTTTCTTCTTCTTCTTCTTCTTCTTATTATTATTATTCAGCCTCTTTCCACGACTTCTGATTGACTGTCGGTTGTGATCCAAGGTCTCGGAATCTTACCAAGATTCTGGGAGATCCAAGGTTTTACGGAGGATGTGGGCACTTCCGAGGAGCGCTGCTTTGAGTAGTGGAGCGATTCTGTGGTTTCCAGGGAGTTTATTCAGGTAGCCTTCCAATTCAGATGTTATGTTCCCCAAGGCTCCTATCACTATAGGTATCACTTCTGCTTTTACATTCCACAGTCTCTGGATTTCTAATCTGAGGTCTTGGTATTTTTCTATTTTTTCTCTTTCTTTTGTTTTTATGTTTCTATCACTTGGAACAGGGACATCAATGATTGATACTGTTCTGTTGGCCTTATTGAGAACTACAATATCTGGTCTTCGTGCAGGAATCACCCGATCTGTTCTTATCTCGAAGTCCCACAGTATTTTGACTTCTGTTTCGGTGACTGCTTCTGGTTGATGCATCCATGCTCTTTCTGGGTTTGTATGCCATAGTTCTCACACAGATTTCTATGTATGTGTTTGCCACTTCATTGTGTCGTTTGGCGTATTCCGTTCCAGCCAGAACCTGACATCCAGATAGTATGTGCTCTGTTGTCTCATCCATGGATTTGCAGAGTCGACATTTGGAATCATTTGAAATTTTCATGATTTTCGCTTTGTGTGCTTTGGTGTTGAGTGCTTGATCTTGTGCAGCTGTTAGGAGTGCTTCCGTTTCTGCTTTCAATCCTGCCTCTTTCAACCATTCGTACGTTGATTGCTTTGTTGATATTTCGTCTGCTTGTCGTACATACTGGCCATGCAGAGGTTTCTGGCTCCATGTATGTGCTAGTTCTTGCTTCGTTGTTTTCTTCCATGTTTCTTTGTCTGTTTCTGGGGGTTGGAATAGTCCACTCATTTTTACTGCTTCTATCAGTGGATCATCTTTGTTGTTATTCCAGATGTAGTCCACAAGGCCAAAGACTTCTCCTTCAATGACATGTTTGATTTTCTTGAGGCCTCGGCCTCCCATCTTTTGAGATACATAGAGCCTGTCTACGTCTGCTTTGGGGTGTAAGGCTTTATGTATTGTGAGTAGTTTTCTTGTTTTCCTGTCCAGTTCATTTATTTCATTTGATGTCCAATCTATGATACCTCCAGTGTAGCTTACTACAGGTATTGCGTATGCATTAAGGGCTTGTATTTTGTTCGCCCCATTTAGCTTGGACTTCAGGACTTGTCTAACACGTTTTTCATATTCTCTCTTAACTTTTGACTTCATTTCTCTCTGCATATTTTCTTGATGTTGTAGTATCCGAAGATACTTATATCCATTTTCCATTGAAACATCGTTGATTTTTCCGATGTCGAATTGCAGGCCCTCTGTTGTTTTGACCTTGCCTTTCTGGATGACAATTCGTCCACATTTCCCAAGGCCGAATTTCATGTTGATGTCCTCACTGCAGATCTTGACAGTATTGATCAGGGATGTGATGTCACGTTCATTTTTACCGTACAGCTTGAGATCGTCCATGTACAGTAGATGGCTGATAACCTTATTATTATTATTATTATTATTATTATTATTATTTTCCGAATATTAGTGAGCTATCCTGTTTAACTAATAATTGGAGAGCTAAACGGGGACTCCACCTCCTCAATCATAACTAAGGTTAACATAGAGTTTTTGTTTCATAGCAACCGTTAAGCATGAGGTAAATAAAATATACAGTTTCATGCGGAAAAGATTATGGTCCCATAATCATTGCGGGTTTATAGGTAAAAACTTTGAGAGTTTATTTATCATGTTCCATAACTGTTGAGCAGATTCTGAGAGCTCCTGATTTAAAACAAAATCGTCAACAGTTTCAAGATATGTTAAGCCTGGGTGTGGTATTGATTTAGCATCGGGTACATTGATCAGCATAATCCTCTATTACAATAGTAGCGATCAGGTTATTAGGCCAGTATTTAATCACTTTCATCAGATTAGTACTTCGATCTGATTTGAAGTTAGATATTGCATCCACAGAAATATTCAAACGATCCTTGCGATGATACTTTTAATTCGTTTTGGTGCAACAACACCCACATGGGATCTCTGTAACAATATTAATGCTCAAGTCGTGGGCTCTTGATATGCCTACATTTAATGTCCGTGAATGTAAGACATGTTAGAGGAAGTTGTATGGCGGGTTCGAGTGCAACCTGTGGTGGAGTCAATTTGCCTATCCCTATTTCTAAACGTAATTATAATATACATTCTTAAATTGTCAAAGTAACCCGACCTTAGGCACTCATTATGATAATTTTTTTGTAAGAGTCAGATTTGGAGTAAATAGTAAAAAGTTGAGAATATGCTAGAAATTGCTGATGCAATGCAAACTAATTCCTACAGGGTAAGTAGTTTGTATTATTAAATGATTATAATTTACCAGAGCGGAACTCGCAAATTGGATGAGATTATAAAGTTACCTACTTAAGAAAATTTTTTTGATGGATCATTTAAAATTGTTCTGGCAATATGTTTGGTCAATAAAGGTGGAAGTTAAATTAATGGTGAATTACCTGACTGTGTGAGAGAGAATGGACTTTCATGCATTTTTGCTAGTAATACAAAGTTTCGTAGAAGCTTATTTGTTTATCTCTAATAACTTACTATATAATAAGATATATCCTCTTATTTATATTGACACTCTCTGTGAATTGTGTTTTATCAAATAGATTGTGTAGACATAATATTATTCAAACGTGGTTTCGTGGAAAATATTGATGTCATTTAATCTATTTCATTGTATTTGTATAAATATATATGATTGTTGATTTAATAAATTTATTGTTAGATTTATTGGCGTTCTTACAAATTTTGATAACATTATGTTTGGGCAGAAGGTTGGTGGATGGGGCTCACTAAATATAGGTCAAAGTTCGATTTGTCTTCGGCTTTAGTGAGAAGTTTTCACCCTATGGAAAATTGTGTGACGGTAAATGTTTATCTTCAATGTGGTAGAAGAGAGAAAACATTTAGAGAGCCCGCATATCCGACAAGTCAGAGAGACGAGTTGTGTCTGCTGGAGAAATATTAATAAGATACATTAAGATTCGCATCACTCGTAATTAGACATGATTGAGTAATTAATTATTAATGATCGTAACATTAATTTAAGTGGCGCAGGCATCACACAAAACGTTCAGCACTGTCCACATATATTACAATTTTAAAAAAATTCTTTTCGAGCACACATACCATCACATGAATTGGATGAATTAAAACGATATCCTGGTTGGCATACACAATCAAAACTTCCGATTGTGTTGCTGCAGATCTTACAGATGTGTGCCATTGTGGTGCATTCATCTATGTCAAGGTCACAGGAAATGCCAGTCCATCCGGGATTGCAGTAGCATGTGCCGTTCACGTGATCACAAGAAAATGTATTCGCAGAGCTACAGTTACATGTTTGGGTGCAGTTGTCTCCATAGGTGTAGTTACTGCATGCTGAAGGGGAAAAGGTCAAGAATGTCTAGAAGTTCATTTATGGATGGTGGTTTGTTTTACATTCTTTGAAGGTAACAGACAAATAATATTAAAGAATCATGTAACACACTTACCGACACATGCGTGGGATGAATTATAATAATATCCTGGTTGACACACACAATGAAAACCTCCATCCGTGTTACTGCAGTTCTCGTAGTTACCAGTGCAGTTGTGTGTCATTGTTGTGCATTCGTCTATGTCAAGGTTACAGGAAGTGCCAGTCCATCCGGGTTTGCAGTAGCACGTGCCGTTCACGTGATCACAAGAATGTGTATTCGCAGTGCTACAGTTACAAGTTTGGAGGCAGTTGTCTCCATAGGTGTAGTTACTGCATGCTAAAGGGGTAAAGTTTAAGAACATATTGAAGTTAATTAATTGAAAGTGGTTTATTTTATATTCTTCAGAAGGTAACAGCCTAATGTTAGAGAGTCATGAAACGTACTTACCCACACATGCATTGGATGCATTATAATAATATCCAGGTTGACACACACAATGAAAACCTCCATCCGTGTTACTGCAGTTCTCGTAGTTCCCAGTACAGTTGTGTGCCATTGTTGTGCATTCGTCTATGTCAAGGTCACAGGAAATCCCATTCCATCCCAGCAGGCAATAGCACGTGCCGTTTACATTGTCACACGTGTCCATATTCAGAAACCTACAGTTACACTTTTGGGTGCAGTTGTCTCCATAGGTGAAGTTGTGGCATGCTTAAGAAACAGAAAATGATTCAAAAATTGTATTGCAATTTCATTTCGGAAATTTCTATTTAAAAACGTTAATTATTATACGTAAGTGATCATTTACCAAAACTAAAACTTGAAATAATCAATCGAAGCTATATATTGATACTTTCGTAGCAAAGTATACATTATCATTTACTTAATCATTCTGAACAGTACCAGTGATATCTAATCTCTAACACTTTACCAGTACCCTACTTAGTGTCAACTTACCAACACACTCCCACGAAGCATTGTAACTGAATCCCTTTTGACACGCGCATTCGTAACTGCCAATTTTGTTCCGGCATTCTTCGTTCAAACCATAGCAGTTGTGTGTTCCCTCAGTGCACTCATCAATATCTGCATTGTTGAGCGAAGATGATTACGAAATGATTTAAAACATTTATAGTTACATTGTTTGACCTTATTACATATATTGATAAACGTATGTTGGAGAGGAAAATGGGTGGATGATGGATCACTAAATATAGATTAAAGGCGAATATGTCTTACCCTTTAGTCAGCAGATCTACGTCATATATATCGTCAAAAATATTGTGTGATGGTAAATATTTGTCTTCAGTGTTGTGAAAGACAGAAAACATTTATAGCGAACGCATATCCGTCAAATGAGAGAGACGAAAGGTGCTTGCTTTACAATTATTAATACTATAAATTAAGATTTGTTCACATGTAATTAGACATGACTGATAAATTAATTAATAAAAATCATAATCATTAACTAAGAGGAATTGGTGTCATACAAAGGTTCGGCACTATATATTACAAGGAAAGTAAGATTCTTTTCGAACAAACGTACCTTCACAAAAATTGGATGAATTAAAACGATAACCTTGTTGACATGTACAATCGAAACTTCCGTCTGTGTTGCTGCAGTTCATACAGTTGTGTGCCATTGTGGTGCATTCATCTATGTCAAGGTCACAGGAAATACCTGTCCATCCGGGATTGCAGTAGCACGTCCCGTTCACATGATCACAAGAAAATGTATTCGCAGAGCTACAGTTACACGTATGGGTGCAGTTGTCTCCATAGGTGTTGTTCCTACATTCTAAAGGGGAAAAGGCCAAGAACAATTAGAAGTTAATTCATGGATAGTTTTTTTTTTATATTCTTTAGAAGGTACATGACTTTTCTTAGAGAATCATGTAACACACTTACCGACACATGCGTTGGATGAATTATAATAATATCCTGGTTGACAGACACATTGAAAACCTCCATCTGTGTTACTGCAGTTCTCGTAGTTCCCAGTACAGTTGTGAGTCATTATTGTACATTCGTCTACGTCAATGCTACAGGAAGTGCCAGTCCATCCGGACCAGCAATAGCAAGTGCCGTTCACGTGATCACAAGAACGTGTATTCGCAGAGCTACAGTTACATGTTTGGGTGCAGTTGTCTCCATAGGTGTAGTTGCTGCATGCTGGAAAGCAAATATCGAGAACAGTTAGAAAGAAGATCATGAATTGATCATTGTTTATTATAAATTCTTCAGAAGGAGACAGACTAATGAAGACGTAGTTAGTCATGAAACACACTTACCGACACATGCGTTGGATGAATTATAATAATATCCAGGTTGACACACACATTGAAAACCTCCATCCGTGTTACTGCAGTTCTCGTAGTTACCAGTACAGTTGTGTGCCATTGTTGTACATTCGTCTATGTCAAGATCACAGGAAGTGCCAGTCCATCCGGGATTGCAGTAGCACGTGCCGTTCACGTGATCACAAGAAAGTGTATTCGCAGAGCTACAGTTACATGTTTGGGTGCAGTTGTCTCCATAGGTGTAGTTACTGCATGCTGAAAGGGGTAAAGGTGAAGAACATTTAGAAGTTCATTAATGACTAATATTTTGTTATACATTCTTCAGAAAGTAACTGACTAATATTAGAGAATCATGAAACACACTTACCAACACATGCGTGGGATGAATTATAATAATATCCAGGTTGACACACACATTGAAAACTTCCATCCGTGTTACTGCAGTTCTCGTAGTTACCAGTACAGTTGTGTGTCTTTGTTGTGCATTCGTCTATATCAAGGTTACAGGAAGTGCCAGTCCATCCGGGCCGGCAGTAGCACGTTCCATTCACATTGTTACAAGAATCCGTATTCAAAGAACTACAGTTACACATGTTGGTGCAGTTTTCTCCATAGGTGTAATTAGTGCATGCTGAAGAGAAAGAAAATTAATCAAACATTACTTTGCAGTTTACAGAAATTCTTTTTGAAAATGTTAAAGTCTTATATATTTTTAATTTTGCTCTATTCAATCATTTATTAAAGCTAAATCTTTGAAATAACGGATCGAAACTATATTTTCATACTTTCATACATTCGTACCAAAGAATACATTATCATTTACTTAATCATTCTGAACAGTACCAGTGTTATCTAATCTCTAACACGTTACCAGTACCCTACATAGTGTCAACTTACCACCACACTCCCACGAAGCATTGTAACTGAATCCCTTTTGGCACGCGCATTCATAACTGCCCTGTTTGTTCCGGCATTCTTCGTTCAAACCTGAGCAGTTGTGTGTTCCCTCAGTGCACTCATCAATATCTGCAAAGGTTGTGCCAAGATGATTACGAAAGGAAATTCTCTAGAGTGATTTGACAGAATATAGTAAATGACAGCATTCAGTAATGTAAACATGGTTGGATATTAGAATGTGTGAAAGTTAAATAAGTATTGAACACAGAATGAAACCATATTATGATCATTAACAATATTGTTTGTAGATAGGTGAAAGAACAACATGAACACTATCTACCGAATGCAAATTTCTCGATATCCTCTTAGTACTGACAAGAAATTTTACTTGCAGTTCAAAGGTAATAAAATGTAACTGAATGTAAACTGCTTTACATCATTATTGTCGGGATATTAATTAAAACTAAGTTTCTTTAATTCTCATTAGCCGAGTGAGGATATTTATTTCAGACATATATGAGTTATATGTAATATAAATTTCCTTAGGCGTGTAAATATATAGTATTCTCGTCCTTTAATAGATTTAAAGACATTCTTTGCTGAAAGAGAATTATGTAAAATAATGGAGACGTATATTAAGTTAAGAATAATTACGTGTAAGAGTATATCATGTATTAATACTATAAGAGTCTGTTTGTACTAAAATCCTGTACTTGCATGAGCTAACCGAGTATATCGTAAATAGTACAGGGCGAGCAATGTTTAGCCCTAAGTTCTTTTATTACTGTGAGGATTACTTAGTGCTTTGGTACTGGAAGAGATCTATTTGGTTCTAAGTTCATGTACTTGAGTGAATGAACAATTATGGAGTGGCGCTCTATGGTACAAAGTTCCTTTACTCTTGTACATTTTTATTTGATGAATATTAAGTGAGATTTCTAAAGTGGCTTTGCTTACACGCGATATATTGTAGCTATTCTGAAGAAGTTCTGTATTCATTCTCCGTATTAAGGAAGTAGTCATAAAATAAGCCAGTGTTGTCTTTACTAGTAACTGCTAGCTGTCTGATACATTCATGTATTTTAATTTATAATACAAGTTTGCATGTTTCAGTAATCACTGAGCATTACAAAATCAAACAATATATTAATTTCTCTCATTATAAGGTAGGACATTTCCCGTTATGTTTCCACACTTAAAGATATATGAAGACACATTATCACGAAACAAACCATTATTTTCCTTGTTATAGTTAGAGATATGACCCCTTATATCTTTACAAGTAATGAATACCAACACAAAACATGCAAAAATCATTATCATTATTTATTTTCTCCTTGTGACAGAAAAGTACAAAATAAACAATCATGTTAGCATCATATAAATGAACTTTGGATAAGATTATTCCTTCCTCTCTACCGTAAAATAGAAGTTAACAATAGGCATCCACTATTTCACGTGCCTTCTCTTCTTAGAAGGCCGTTGAAGAATTGGGTTTTATATATAAGAGAATTACGGGATTTTTTTCTTCAGTGTAGAGTGTAGGCGTGCAGAACAACAGTAGGAGCTACAGAAAACATTGACGGTTATTTTTGTCATCACGTTCTGGCGCCGTCCCTTTTGCCTAATTTTCATAATTAGCAAAATAGGACTACAGGAGTGCTCACCCTTCGTTGGCAGAGACTTCCATACATTGAAGTATCTTCATGGGATAGGACCAGCCGGCCTCTACCCACCCAGCCACGTCGGGCACCCTCACTAGATTGTCAGCAAAAACTAGGGCTATCGTGTTACAGACTGGGGATTCTGGGACAAGTCTGGACGGGGCACTCTTCACTTACACTCACCGGTCTACACCAATATTTTTCCTCACAATTTTCAGTGCGAGGGACTTCTTGTTTATCAACAAGGGAGGCAAATATGTGAGGGCGGACTACTCTTCAGGGCCGACTCGTCGACTTCGTTTATATGTATCACATACATTCTTCTTCATGTCTGAGGGGCCGAATTTTCACCCTTGACTTTTGTGTTGCCAGTGTGTCGGCATTTCTGTTCCTGTGATTTTCTTCGCCAGTGTGTTGGCAATTGTGGCCACGCTTTTCTTCACTCTTCATGCAGACGTGTATTCCTGCAGGAGTGTGCTTTTCTTCGTTTGGCATTTGACATTAGTAAGTAGGAAAATATTTAAATTAGTGTTGCATTTGCTTAGGTAGGTTAGTATAGTTATTTAATTATTTAGTTTATAAACAACTTGTATATTCTATGAACACTATTGACTTTTTTTATAAAGACATTCTGAATTTTTCTGCATAACATTTGAACACTGTTGTGGATTGGGTTTGCACCCCAAATATTTAGTTAGTATTACATAAACATTTTTTTTATAAACATTTAATTAGGATGATGCTTGGTTTTCTTTTACCCTAAATATTTTATAGACATTTATGTTTATTAGCTTTTGGGTTTTCATCCATAATTCTGATTTTCATCAATAGTGTAAATCATCTTGGGTCTTCACCCTATTGTGTAAAGCTAGCATTAGCTCAGGGTAGCCCCTTTGGTGGTCATCAGTCCTCTTTCTTGTATTTACCATTTAACGGCTATATAGGGTCGTAAACCCGAGGATTATTTGGTAGTATCATTGCGGTCTTCACCACTATATATATTGTTAATTTTGTTTGTTTGTTATTTTATTTTAGTCGAGAGGTGAGGTTACATTCCTTCAAATGCTGGAATAATTTCCAGAATACTCGCATATGTTCTTCCAGTCTGGGTAGCCTAGTTTCATCTCGTGGAACAGGGCACTCCATCTTTCTGTTCACTTGTTGTCAGATATCACATGACTGACAGTCCCAAGTGATGCCTCCCATTATACCTGGCCAGTAAACCCAGCCTTCACATGAGCTAAAGCTTTGCTTGGTCCTAGATGAGAGGCAGTGGGTGGATCATGAGTCAAAAGCAATATTTTCACTTGATAGCTCAGTTGTTTCACTTACTGACTGCTATCAATCCTTTTCTGTTTACGTATCAGGAGACCATCCTTCCAGCAAAACTCAATCACTTTACTGGGAGATTTAGACATGTATGCTCCTGAGAGTATGAGATTCTCGAACATTTATCTAGTGAACTGTTTGTCAATTGAGCTGCTCTAAACAGAGCCTTTCGCCCCTCAGGTTCATCCACAGTCTGACATAAAAAAGTATCAGACCTGCCGTGACTGAGTCCAGTGTTGTGTACTGGTGGCATGCCCCCCCCAAAAAAAAAAAAAAAAAAAAAAATTCAGCAAAAATCATCAGCACATCACTTTAACACTTGTTACTAGCTATTTGTGGTCCACATTGCATACCTTCACACATGACCCTAGCTTAAGCTTCCAGTGCTGCAGCTTGAATATGTGTGAGTATGCATACAATGTTGAGCAAATCTGGAGTGTCCCTACCATTGAGAAAGTATTTACATCCCATCATAGCACTCTCAACACAATTTGTGCAACATAAAGCCTGAATGCATCAACATACATAATTGCTACCTATGTCTACCATCACAATGGTAGTATATCTTTTCACCATTGGCTAGAATGATTGTTTGAAACTGTCCAGTGTATCACTTTCCTTCACTAGGCTTGGGTGTACAACTAGCCCTACTCTGCATCCATTATCTCAGAGAACTGGAACACAATGTCCATTTCAATATACATTACAATGTGGTTGTCTGATGTTTATGTTACCTGGGCAATAATGTTTAATGTGGTTTGATTTGCCACAGCTAAAGCACACTCCTGGTTCTTTCTTATTTTCTCTTTACTGTTGGGCTGAGGTGTGGGTACCCTATGTATTTTCTTTTTGAATAATGGAGGCAATGAAGTGTGCCCTTTACTTGGCTTGTGTTCAGTCCTATCATTCTGTCCTTGGTATGTCACTCGTCCATTAACGGTTTTGTGAGGTTCAGAAGTATACCTAGCTGTCAGATCAGTAAATTTCCTACGTATCTCCTTGTACTTGACATCTGCTTTTAACCATTCTGTCAAAAGCACTGGTCCTTTGTCTATAGTGTAAGCTAACAATGATGGTGGGCATGACTACTGTAAGTTTTCAATCACAAAGTGGTCGCAAATGTCTTTCCCATTGTCAATTTCTACTTCATCTAGTTCTAACCGTCTGGTCAAGACGTGCTGTAGTCTACTAGCTGCTTATACAATGTATCAGTCTGATCTCTCTTAAACTGGTGAAACCTATGTATGTGTGTCTCACTCAGAACTCTAAAGTACACTAACAGCTTAGACTTATAAGTCACATATATTGCGGTTTAATCTGGGAATCTATCACATACCATACTGTCCTGTCCTTTCAGTCATGCCACTCAATAATAAAGCAATTTCATTTTCGGTATAATCTAATCTCATACCACTTTGCTCAAAGATAAAATATATTTTTTGTTTTCATAATTTGTGTTAAAAAATTGGAAATATAGCTCTACCATGGTCACACAATTAATTCCCCACACTCTCAAGCAACTAGAAACTTTAAAACTAGTTACTAAAATGCACAATCACTGTAAATATATATGATCTCCACATACACTCAATCAACTAATAAATGTGCAATCATTGTTACCAATATGATCTCTAACTATCAATAATGAAACCTATTGTAATGCATGTATCAATAAAATGTGGAATCAAACATATAAAAGTCATAAACGTTAATAAAATATTCAAAAGAGAAAAAAACGATAGACAAAGCAAGACAATTCTGGATAGTGTTACAAAATAGTGCCTGTTCCACCAGTCAAACGTATCAGTTACTTGCTCGGTTTTGTATAGGATTTCCCATATTTGCTAAGCTCAACAAAACTTTCAATAATTGTTTTACACATTTACTAATTTCAACACAACAACAATTAGTTTAACAATTTTGAACAAATGTGGACTTTCTCCGGTCAGAGCCTACCCACTGTATGTGTCGCCAACGCTACCGAATTAATGGTTAAGCTTATTAATCATTAATTAATCGTCCATAACTAATTACAGTGTTCACGATGTGTTTGTGGACAAGAAACCCGACACCATGTTCATATTTATCATCTCTAACAGAGTAATATATTTTATGGCCATCCTGTGTTGATGTTTCCCAAAGGTTCTTCAATCGTACTTCGCACAGTCCCATGATGGTACAATGGTATCCGATCATTTCATGTGTTAGTTCCTCTTCTTTTCCAGGCGTTCTTAATGTTCTGATATTCCACATATTACTGCTGATGATTCTGGCATGGAGTTTTGATGGTGATGGTGCACCAGTAGCACATTTAACACCTCTGCACTGGTGCAAGACAAGGCATAGTCCTTGGTCTGAGCGACGAAAGACCCTGTATGGTTTGAGGTATTTCTTGTCCACAAAGACATCGTGAATACTGTCATGAGTAGTCGGCCAGTCTCCAGGAGGCTTATCACCATACGCTTAAGGGCAATACCACTCAATATCACCATTGTGCATGCTTACGTTCCAACTACAAAAAAAATAATGATGAAGAAATAGAGGACTTCTACGATCAACTGCAAGAGGTCCTGGACCAGACGACATTCTTGTGGTGCAAGGAGACGACTGGGTTGCTAAAATAGGAGAGGATGCTGTTCAGAAATTGAAAGACACATGTGGACGCTACTACAATACAGAGACAAACGACAGAGGTTTAAGTATCCTGGAATTTGACGGCTTTAATGATCTGAAGCTGATAAACAAGTTTGATACACACAAAACATCCAGAAGATAGACGTGGCATAGTTCGAATGGAGAAGACCATAACCAGATTGATTATATCATTGTGAAGAGGCATTTTCATACCAGTGTAAATATTGCCAAGACAGGAAGCTTCCCAGGAACAGACATTAGAAGTGACCATGACTTAGTGATGATGACCTTCTGACTACGTCTGAAGAAATTCAACAAACTCGGCCCCACAAGAATCAAGTTCACCCTTGACAAGCTAAATGACCCAGGCATAGTGAAAGCCTTCCAAGCAAAGATAGGAGGTAAATTTGCACCATTGTTACTTCTTAGTGCAGAGAACACAGACACTGACACTTTGATTGACATATTTAACACCACAGTCATCCAAACAGCCAAAAAAATCTTTGGCAAACAAGGACGAACAAAGAAACCTCGGATTACAGCTGACATCTTAATCTGTGTGACAAGCGTCAAAAGCTAAAGATGAAGAAATCAGAAATAGAAGGAGCAAATCAATATAGGGTAATCAACCAGATTATCAAGGAAACAGGCAAAGGATTCAATGATTGAAAACGAGTGTAAAAATATATAAAATGATCTAAAGAAAACTAATAGCAAAAAAGCATACCAACTTGTGAAAAAAATGACCAGTGTAAAACAAGAACGCTCCTCAAACATTCAAGATAGCGGAGGAAATTGTCTTACAGAAGATCTAGATATTCTGAAGAGATGGATAGAATACTGCTCAGACCTATACAACCACAGACATACTGGGTAACGACACATATTCAACACCGCAAAGTGACCAAAACTGATAATGTGTCACTCCATCCTCCGGGAAGTGGAGACTGCATTTAAATCATTGAAAAAGGGGAAGGCAGCAGGAACATCCCTGTAGAACTAGACAAGAAGGGGAAGAAGCCATTATATAAGCGAACTACTAACAATCTGCAATAAGATCTGGCAGACAGGAAAATGGACAAAACCACGGATTCAGTCCCTCATAATAACTCTCCCGAACAAAGGAAGTTTGCAGTAAGTTCAGAACTATCATACGATCAGTCTTGCATGTCACAAAGCAAAGTCATGCTTAAGAGCATATTAATACAGACTGAAGCCGCAGGCAATCATAGATGAAGAACAGACAGGCTTCAGACCAGGGTGAAGCAAAACTGAACAGATTTTTAATATGAGGCTGCTATGTGAGAAGTACCTCAAACACATTTACAATGACCTAGTAGATATTAAGGATGCGTTTAAAAGGTGTGGCATCCAGGCTTTTGGTACACCATGAAGCTGTACATCATTAATGCACTGTGCACGGAGGGCAAAGTAGAGGAAGACAAAAGAAAGAATCAGAGGACAACATTTCAGAAAGGAATCGAATGAAACTGAGAAAAACGACAAGATTAGGAGAGACCAGCATGGAATGGAGGAATCTGTTGTCAGGTCATTAGTAGTGACACAAACATGTACAGTGAAAAGAGATAAATAGAGATACACAGAATCAAACAGTTCATTTAACATTAAAGGGCCATCTATCATGAGGAAATCTCAGCCAAAAAATATTCAAGTGATTAGTTTATTATTTCAAAGAGAAAACAGTGATCTCTGCTCAATGATTGGATACGTTCTTTCTAAATGGAAATAAATTAGTAGTCAAAGGTGCATATCCATATTCAATTAATGAGTTGTTGTTTTAACTATAGAAAAGTAAAGTTCCATCTATCTTATCCGAACTTCAGCCACACCAAATTCAAATTGATTAGAGAATAGTATTACTTCAGCAGGAAAACTGTAATCACTGCCAGTTGACTGCTCGCGTTCTTTGCAAATTTTAACCATATATAATAAAATCTACTCATCCAAATAAGTCCAGTTTAGATTGCATCAGCAAATTCTTTCACATTCTCTTACTGAGTTGTTGTTTTAACTCTGATACTTACAAAACACACAGAACAGAAAGGTCATGCATGACATGCTGACATTAAGCAAGCAATATAATATTTAATTTACAAACTTGGAACAGACACCTCAGCTGTGACAAACATTTCTTTATCTTCGTAGGTGCTCCTACAAATTCCAGGCATATTTTGTGTTAGACAGACAGCTGAAGAACCAGATGACGTATAAACAATATATAAGTATTTCACTTACACGAGAAATGACAGGTATGTTTCCATTTACTTATCAATATATTTGTGTGTAAAAGATGAGGCCAGAGAGAAATGGAATTTTAGTTAAGTGCATGGGAACTCTTTAACAACATCTTAACTGGAATTGTGAGCAGTGGATAGGCCTAAGAGAGTTCATGTATGTACGTCAATTTAGATATATATTACAAAGAAGATTTATTTCCTAACTCACCATCGCAGACGTTGGACGAATTATAACGAAATCCTGGTTGACACACACAATCAAAACCACCATCCGTGTTACTGCAGTTCTCGAAGTTCCCCGTACAGTTGTGTGCCATTGTTGTGCATTCGTCTATGTCAAGATCACAGGAAGTGCCCTGCCATCCAGACCAGCAATAACACGTACCGTTCACATTGTCACATGTGTGTGTATGCACAGAGCTGCAATTACACGTTTGGGTGCAATTGTCTCCATAGGTGTAGTTGTCGCATGCTAAAGAAAGAAATTCATGATTGTGTGTGAATTTTAACACAATAAATTAATACAAAGTTTAAGCACTTGTCCATATAAATTACAACAACAAAAATCTTTTCGAGCAAACCTACCAACACAAGATTTAGATGAATTCGAAAGATATCCTGTTTGACATACACAATGGAAACTTCCGTTTGTATTGCTGCACTTCTCGAAGTTGCCCGTACAGTTGTGTGCCATTGTGGTGCACTCATCGATGTCAAGGTCACAGGAAATGCCGGTCCATCCGGGTTTGCAGTAGCATGTGCCGTTCACGTGATCACAAGAAAATGTCTTCGCAGAGTTACAGTTACATGTTTGGGTGCAGTTGTCTCCATAGGTGTCGTTACTGCATGCTGAAGGGGAAAAGGTCAACAACGATTAGAAGTTCACTCATGGATAGTGGTATGTTTTAATTTCTTCAGAAGATAACACACTGACATTAGAGAATCATGAAACACACTTACCGACACATGCGTGGGATGAGTTATAATAATATCCTGGTTGACACACGCATTGAAAGCCTCCATCCGTGTTACTACAGTTCTCGTAGTGACCAGTGCAGTTGTGTGTCATTGTTGTGCATTCGTCTATGTCAAGGTTACAGGAAGTGCCAGTCCATCCGGGATTGCAGTAGCACGTGCCATTCACGTGATCACAAGAAAGTGTATTCGCAGAGCTACAGTTACATGTTTGGGTGCAGTTGTCTCCATAGGTGTAGTTACTGCATGCTGAAGGGGAAAAGGTAAAGAATGTTTAGAAGTTCATTTATGGATGGTGGTTTGTTTTAAATTCTTCTGAAGGTAGCAGACAAATAATATTAAAGAATCATGTAACACACTTACCGACACATGCGTTGGATGAATTATAATAATATCCAGGTTGACACACACATTGAAAACCTCCATCCGTGTTACTACAGTTCTCGTAGTTACCAGAACAGTTGTGTGCCATTGTTGTGCATTCGTCTATGTCAAGGTTACAGGAAGTGCCAGTCCATCCGGGCCGGCAGTAGCACGTGCCGTTCACATTGTTACAAGAATCCGTATTCATAGAGCTACAGTTACATATGTTGGTGCAGTTATCTCCATAGGTGTAATTAGTGCATGCTAAAGAGAGAGAAAAGGAATCAAACAATAGTTTGCTGTTCTCAACTAGTTCGTGTCGGATATTGTATATCTAGAAGTTAAAATTCTTACATTATGCACTGGGTGTAAGCTGTCATTTACCAAAACTTGAAATAATCAATCGAAGCTATATATTCATACTTTCGTAGCAAAGTATACATTATCATTTACTTAATCATTCTGAACAGTACCAGTGATATCTAATCTCTAACACGTTAGAAGTACCCTACATAGTGTCAACTTACCACCACACTCCCACGAAGCATTGTAACTGAATCCCTTTTGACACGCGCATTCATATCTGCCAATTTTATTCCGGCATTCTTCGTTCAAACCAGAACAGTTGTGTGTTCCCTCAGTGCACTCATCAATATCTGCAAATGTTGTGCCAAGATGATTACGAAAGGAAATTCTCTAGAGTAATTCGACAGAATATCATAAATGACAGCATTCAGTAATGTAAGTGAGGATGGCGTCACACAATCAATCAGTTAATTCACCATTAAAGTAAAGTTCCATCTATCTTATCCGAACTTCAGCCACACCAAATTCAAATTGATTAGAGAATAGTATTACTTCAGCAGGAAAACTGTAATCACTGCCAGTTGACTGCTCGCGTTCTTTGCAAATTTTAACCATATATAATAAAATCTACTCATCCAAATAAGTCCAGTTTAGATTGCATCAGCAAATTCTTTCACATTCTCTTACTGAGTTGTTGTTTTAACTCTGATACTTACAAAACACACAGAACAGAAAGGTCATGCATGACATGCTGACATTAAGCAAGCAATATAATATTTAATTTACAAACTTGGAACAGACACCTCAGCTGTGACAAACATTTCTTTATCTTCGTAGGTGCTCCTACAAATTCCAGGCATATTTTGTGTTAGACAGACAGCTGAAGAACCAGATGACGTATAAACAATATATAAGTATTTCACTTACACGAGAAATGACAGGTATGTTTCCATTTACTTATCAATATATTTGTGTGTAAAAGATGAGGCCAGAGAGAAATGGAATTTTAGTTAAGTGCATGGGAACTCTTTAACAACATCTTAACTGGAATTGTGAGCAGTGGATAGGCCTAAGAGAGTTCATGTATGTACGTCAATTTAGATATATATTACAAAGAAGATTTATTTCCTAACTCACCATCGCAGACGTTGGACGAATTATAACGAAATCCTGGTTGACACACACAATCAAAACCACCATCCGTGTTACTGCAGTTCTCGAAGTTCCCCGTACAGTTGTGTGCCATTGTTGTGCATTCGTCTATGTCAAGATCACAGGAAGTGCCCTGCCATCCAGACCAGCAATAACACGTACCGTTCACATTGTCACATGTGTGTGTATGCACAGAGCTGCAATTACACGTTTGGGTGCAATTGTCTCCATAGGTGTAGTTGTCGCATGCTAAAGAAAGAAATTCATGATTGTGTGTGAATTTTAACACAATAAATTAATACAAAGTTTAAGCACTTGTCCATATAAATTACAACAACAAAAATCTTTTCGAGCAAACCTACCAACACAAGATTTAGATGAATTCGAAAGATATCCTGTTTGACATACACAATGGAAACTTCCGTTTGTATTGCTGCACTTCTCGAAGTTGCCCGTACAGTTGTGTGCCATTGTGGTGCACTCATCGATGTCAAGGTCACAGGAAATGCCGGTCCATCCGGGTTTGCAGTAGCATGTGCCGTTCACGTGATCACAAGAAAATGTCTTCGCAGAGTTACAGTTACATGTTTGGGTGCAGTTGTCTCCATAGGTGTCGTTACTGCATGCTGAAGGGGAAAAGGTCAACAACGATTAGAAGTTCACTCATGGATAGTGGTATGTTTTAATTTCTTCAGAAGATAACACACTGACATTAGAGAATCATGAAACACACTTACCGACACATGCGTGGGATGAGTTATAATAATATCCTGGTTGACACACGCATTGAAAGCCTCCATCCGTGTTACTACAGTTCTCGTAGTGACCAGTGCAGTTGTGTGTCATTGTTGTGCATTCGTCTATGTCAAGGTTACAGGAAGTGCCAGTCCATCCGGGATTGCAGTAGCACGTGCCATTCACGTGATCACAAGAAAGTGTATTCGCAGAGCTACAGTTACATGTTTGGGTGCAGTTGTCTCCATAGGTGTAGTTACTGCATGCTGAAGGGGAAAAGGTAAAGAATGTTTAGAAGTTCATTTATGGATGGTGGTTTGTTTTAAATTCTTCTGAAGGTAGCAGACAAATAATATTAAAGAATCATGTAACACACTTACCGACACATGCGTTGGATGAATTATAATAATATCCAGGTTGACACACACATTGAAAACCTCCATCCGTGTTACTACAGTTCTCGTAGTTACCAGAACAGTTGTGTGCCACTGTTGTGCATTCGTCTATGTCAAGGTTACAGGAAGTGCCAGTCCATCCGGGCCGGCAGTAGCACGTGCCGTTCACATTGTTACAAGAATCCGTATTCATAGAGCTACAGTTACATATGTTGGTGCAGTTATCTCCATAGGTGTAATTAGTGCATGCTAAAGAGAGAGAAAAGGAATCAAACAATAGTTTGCTGTTCTCAACTAGTTCGTGTCGGATATTGTATATCTAGAAGTTAAAATTCTTACATTATGCACTGGGTGTAAGCTGTCATTTACCAAAACTTGAAATAATCAATCGAAGCTATATATTCATACTTTCGTAGCAAAGTATACATTATCATTTACTTAATCATTCTGAACAGTACCAGTGATATCTAATCTCTAACACGTTAGAAGTACCCTACATAGTGTCAACTTACCACCACACTCCCACGAAGCATTGTAACTGAATCCCTTTTGACACGCGCATTCATATCTGCCAATTTTATTCCGGCATTCTTCGTTCAAACCAGAACAGTTGTGTGTTCCCTCAGTGCACTCATCAATATCTGCAAATGTTGTGCCAAGATGATTACGAAAGGAAATTCTCTAGAGTAATTCGACAGAATATCATAAATGACAGCATTCAGTAATGTAAGTGAGGATGGCGTCACACAATCAATCAGTTAATTCACCATTAAAGTAAAGTTCCATCTATCTTATCCGAACTTCAGCCACACCAAATTCAAATTGATTAGAGAATAGTATTACTTCAGCAGGAAAACTGTAATCACTGCCAGTTGACTGCTCGCGTTCTTTGCAAATTTTAACCATATATAATAAAATCTACTCATCCAAATAAGTCCAGTTTAGATTGCATCAGCAAATTCTTTCACATTCTCTTACTGAGTTGTTGTTTTAACTCTGATACTTACAAAACACACAGAACAGAAAGGTCATGCATGACATGCTGACATTAAGCAAGCAATATAATATTTAATTTACAAACTTGGAACAGACACCTCAGCTGTGACAAACATTTCTTTATCTTCGTAGGTGCTCCTACAAATTCCAGGCATATTTTGTGTTAGACAGACAGCTGAAGAACCAGATGACGTATAAACAATATATAAGTATTTCACTTACACGAGAAATGACAGGTATGTTTCCATTTACTTATCAATATATTTGTGTGTAAAAGATGAGGCCAGAGAGAAATGGAATTTTAGTTAAGTGCATGGGAACTCTTTAACAACATCTTAACTGGAATTGTGAGCAGTGGATAGGCCTAAGAGAGTTCATGTATGTACGTCAATTTAGATATATATTACAAAGAAGATTTATTTCCTAACTCACCATCGCAGACGTTGGACGAATTATAACGAAATCCTGGTTGACACTGTTACGTTTCCAGTATTTATTTAAAGACCCTGCTTAGAATAATTAAAAGACTTTAAATATAATTAATTCTTCCTCTCATATTCTACGCAGACTGGTTGCTCAATTTATTATCTGACTAATTAAAAGTGCGTCTTGTAGTTCAGACGACAAATTTACAGACTAATAAACTGCGAACTTTTAGCTAGATTTGAAAACAGTTAAATCCCTCTAAATTAATATGCACTCGTCATCAATCTTTCTGCTCATCCGCCCCCATTCAAATCTAAGAATTAATCTAATTGGTCTATTGTGCATAGAAATCAACTACTAAGAGGTATTAACAAAGAAAATAAGATTTAATAAAGTTTAACAAATTAACAATAAATCGAATGCAACGCGAATAGTCTTCACTCTGTCTTTACGCGCCTATGCCTGATTTTTGTCAATCTAAATTGCCAGAAAAGTGTTCCTTTGAGATCTGTACACTTGATCTTGCACTTAGCTCTATTCTTGTATCCTTGGTCTCAACACTCAGTCATGCTGATTCGTTCCCTCAGTCCCCCTTTAACGACACACGTGGTGCATAAGGAATGATGTCCCTTTGTTAGTGGCTAGGAACTGGAATTTTTGCAGCATGGCCCTCAGAGTGGATTTCGACACGCTTACACCAATAAGCTAATGCAGGTGAGGCATGGGTGAACATGAACCATGAGCCGACCTTTTGGGAGAAGTCGAAGGGTACCTTGATTCTCTATGGCGCCGGCTGCCTCTCACGACCCGAGTAAGCTGATGGAATTAGCTAAAATGTGCTCGAAGTGAGGGAGCGGAAGCGTGTGGGTACATATATAGAAAGGTATATTGCGTATCACGTGACTGTTCGCAAAGCATGTGGTTGGTTCGAGAACTGGACAATGGTCCTAAAGTTACATAACATCTTGACCTGTTCTAGAAGCACCTAGAAAAAGGAAGCTTTGAACAAAGGGCCAAGGGTTTCAAATATTCGAATTTGAAGTAAACAAGGCAAGTGGGTCACGAAGTCGGACAATTTTATCAGACTGTGACACCCCCTTGCTTTTGAGGCGTTTATCTTGCCAAAGATAAAATGCCTCCTACAAATTATGTATGATAAAATGTAGAAGTCCACAATGAAGAAAAATTTACACAAAAAAAATTTCGACATTCCTAGAAATAAAGTGTGCAACTATATTTCATATTTACAGGAAGGAATCCGTAGGGTTCAGTTAATTGATTAAACAACATTCTATCAGTACCGGCACTTGATGGCATCAAGCACGACTCATGTAATCTGCGCCAACATTCAAAGACCCTTTGATGTAATGAATATTTGCGTCATACTGTGTCAGAAACAAAGACCAACGCATTAAACGGCTGTTCGTAAATTGCGCCTGTCCGAGAAAGGCCAACGGCTGGTGATCGCACTCAATGACAAAGGTTTTTCCGTACAAATAGTTTTCGAACTTTTTTATGGCCCAAACTATTGCAAGACATTCCTTTTCACTGGTGGAATATTTCTGTTCAGTAGTTGTGAGTTTACGGCTTGCATATGCAACTGGGTGTTTGGTGTCATTGTGTTCTTGTAATAACACTGCTCCTAATCCTGTGTTGCTAGCATCAGTCCTTAACAAGAATGGTTTTGTCAGATCTGGCAGTTTAACAACTAAATCTGAAGTCAGTCTAGATTTCAGTGTGTCAAAAGCGTTTTGGCATGCATCAGTCCACACTACTTTTGTAGGCATATTCTTACGTGTCAAGTCAGTCAGAGGACATGCAATGGCACTAAAATCTGGTACGAATTTTCTGTAATAATTAGCAAGACCAAGAAAACTTCTAACTTGTGTTTTTGTTAGCGGTTGTGAAGTGTCCTTAAGTTGTGCTATCTTAGCTTCACTTGGCGACATAGTTCCATGACTCAACTTGTGTCCCAAGAAGTCTAAGGAGAATTGTGCTATTTCACACTTCGTAGGGCGGGCAGTGAGGTTGGCTTGTTTTAATCTGGCTAGCACATCTCGTAAGAGTGTTAAGTGCTCCTCCCATGTCTGGGTGCCTAGAATTAAATCATCCATGAAGTTCTCAACTCCACGTCCGTACAGTGGTTCTAACAATGACCGCATCATTTTAGAAAAAATGCTTGGAGCGTTTGAAACTCCGAAAGGCATAACTTTCCATGTGTAGTTTCCTACTGGTGTAGTGAAAGCTAGTATGTGTCGATCAGTGTCCTTGACCTTGATTTGCCAAAAACCGCGTGACAAATCTATTTTGGTATAGTAATGAGCGTTAGCTAGCTTAGTGAAGATGAGATCCGGATCAGGAAGAGGTTCGGCACAAAACTCTGTCACTTGATTGAGTTTGCGGTAGTCTACGCAAAAACGGAACGAGTTATCACGTTTTTTAATCAACACGATGGGTGATCCGTAGGCACTGTCAGTCTTCTCTATGACCCCTAGATCTAGCATAGTCTTAATCTCACGTCTAACGTCATCTATCTTAGCGTGTGGCAACGGATACGGCTTCAAACGTATCGGTTTGTTGTCAGTCAGCTTCAGTGAAAATTCTATTAAGTCTGTCAACCCTGGTTTGTCTGTCAGAGTAGATGAGAACTCATTAAGCAATTCATTCACTTCTTTTTTCTGTCTTTCTGTCAAGGCTTCATTTACCCTAACGTCTTTGACAGTTTCGTCCGTCTGTAGAGGACAGTTTGGTAAAGTACCAGTGACGCAATCAGTATCCCCCTCGTCTTCTGTAACTATCGTCGCTACGACAAAATCAGCTTGAGTGGTTTGATCCTCACGGCTTATGTACTTTTTGAGTAGGTTAACATGAAAGATTTTCTCTCTCTTTCCTGTCTGCACCTTATAGTTCAGTCCCCCTAGCTTGGCGGTAACTACAAAGGGTCCCTTCCATTTCATCTGAAGTTTGTTATGTGCTTCAGGAAGCAACAGTAACACTTTGTCATTAACTTCAAATTCTCTAGGTTTGGTGTGCTTATTGTAATATTCTGCCTGTCTAGACTGAGCTATCGTCAAGTTTTCCCGTGCTATCTTGCCTATAGTTTCAAGACGGTTTCTTAAGTCAGTGACGTATGTATAAGTTGTCTTAACTTCGTCATCTGTCTTTTCATCAGTCCAAAGTGCCTTCAAAATCATCATCGGTCCGCGTACAGTACGTCCGTAAAGTAGCTCAAATGGTGAAAACCCGGTGGAAGATTGTGGCACCTCCCTATATGCAAATAGTAGGGCAGGGATGTATCTGTCCCAGTCTTTCGGTTTATCTGTGGCGAGCTTTTTAAGTGCTGTTTTTAATGTCCCATTGTATTTTTCAATCAGACCATTTGCCTGGGGGTGGTATGGTGTGCAAGTAAGATGTTTGATGGAAAGTAAACGATTTACTTCCTTCATTACGTTGCCTATGAATTGACTCCCCTGATCCGTCAAAATTTCAGTAGGAATTCCAACACGACTCCAAAGACCGAAAAGGGCTTCGGCGACAGTTTCAGTATCAATGTTTTTCAATGGTACTGCGTCGGCGAATCTTGTTGCGTAATCAATAGTGGTCAGCACGTATCGATTACCTCTCGTTGATGTGGGTATTATAGGCCCAATCAAATCCAATGCTACGCGCTTGTAGGGTTCACTGATCAGTTCAGGCTCTCCTAACGGTGCGGGTCTGATTGAATTTTTAGACTGTGTTCTCTGGCATGTGTCGCAACTTAACACGAATCTACGGATATCGGCAGTGACGTCCGGCCAATAAAACTCACTTGTAATACGACTAGTTGTTTTTTGTACACCCATGTGTGCACCAAAAAGACTCTCATGACCTAATCGTAATACGTCATTTCGTTTGGTTTGTGGAACGACTAATTGTTTCCGAAATTCGTCTCCCACTTTCGAATAGCGGTACAATAAACCCTTTTTCAGAATAATGCACGCTTTCTTATTCGAATCGTCAGTGTTGACGTCACTAACAAGTACAGCTTGCTTGCGTAACTTGTATAGTGTTTCGTCCTCAGCTTGTAATATTTTAATCTCGCTAACTGTTGCTTTATCTACGGCTGGTGCGGCAGACATCGGTGCAGTTACAGATTTGTCTTTACTACTCGCTGCTCTGGTTACAGCGTTAACCAGTGGTGGTTCAGTTGAAGTTTGTTTTTTGCACGGCAAAACATACTTGCAACCAAGGATCACGTCATGCGGTGAGTTTTCCATAACTGCCGCTTTGACTGTTCCTTCTACAAAGTCTGAAACAATCGAGACTTCAGCTACTGGTAAAATGTCTTGTTCGCCGTTTGCAAAGGTGACAGAGATTGTCTCCCCTGTGTAGTCGGTACGGTTAACTAATGATGCATTTACAATAGCGTCTAGCTCACACCCTGTATCAAGCAAAGCGATTGTATCGTGACCGTTTGCCTGTACTGGTGTTCGATTCGACTTTTCTGTTTTAGGTGTATGACTTTCTACTGCGTAAACCTTAGCTGTTTTCTTTTCAGGACATGTTCGTGAAAAATGGCCACTATCACCACAAGTGTAACATGCAAGATTCTTTTTATCTTTCTGTTTGTCGGACTTGTTTTTAGTGTCGGGTTTAGATGTTTTATCATCACGCTCACTATGTGCCTTCCCGTCATTTTTCTTATCCTTTCGAGTCTGCGGTTCGTTCGGTCGAGACTTGTTGTTCGCGTGTGCGTTCGAGAATTGAGAATGTGCGTCATCAAAGCGATCGGCGGCGTTGCCTATCTCCTCTAGCGTAGATTTTTCCCTTATTGCTAAGTGAATCAGTAGATCTGATTTGTATGACCCGAGAATATGGTCTTTTACCATTTCATCCCTAAGACCTGCGTACGTCTGTGGAGTTTCGGCTAGATCTATCCATCTTTGGAACAAGTCAGCTACGCGTCGTATGTACTGTGCGTGCGTCTCTGAACTGGCTTTAGTGGCCTGTTTAAACTTACGTCGGTATGTATCTGCTGTGAGTTTGTAACGTTTCAATAATGCGGCCTTGACTGTGTCGTAATTATCTGACTCAGAATCGCTAAGCTTATTGAACTCGTTTTTCGCACTGCCCTGCAATAACCCCGATAAATTTATCGCCCAATGTTCCGCTGGAATGTTCGTTGCTCTGGCTAACTTTTCAAACGTTTTTAAATACGCGTCTATTTGATCTTTGTTCTCATCAAATGGGACCATATTTATCTTTGGAATGATATTTTCAATTCTACTGTGATTATTTCCATCGCTAGAACGCGAATCACCACTGCTTCTGCGATCACGGTTTGGATTGGTAACTTCTAGTTTCTTTACTTCCCATTCTAACCGTTTTATTTCCGCGTCTGCGGCGATGCGTTTGGCTTCTGTATCCGCTGCGATGCGTTTTGCTTCTGTGTCCGCTGCGATGCGTTTAGCCTCGGTTTCAGCTAGTCTTTCAGCCTCTAACTTCTTAGCTTCGCGGGCAGCTAACCGTTCTTCCCTTTCTATCTCTTGCCTTTCTTTGTCCGCTTTTTCCGCTTTCTCTAGCTCAGTTTTGATGTAGCTAGTCAGTTCGTCACCCTGGTATCCTATCATGATACCGGCTTCTTTCAGGTCTTCGATAACCTGTTTGCGATCCATTTTACTGTCTTAGCGCGCTGGCTACAATAAGAATGTATCTCGTGAATTGTGTGTTTTAACCGTCGGCGATAACTCCGCTTATCCCGAAAATAACTTTTAGGCTACAACCTTACAAAAATTATTTAATTTACTCAGAACACCTTCCGAAATAAATTACGCGTTAACTCTTTACACGTTTCACCTGCTTGTCACAGTGTCCGCTGTTCCAAGACTTTCGTAATGTCACGGCTCCTACCATACAACATTACACATTATATCTAGCACCCTAAATATAATAGTCCGAAGTCTGTTATTACCGATAACTCTCCTAGCTGGCGGTATAACCTTCGACTCCTCACAATGAAGTACTCAGTAACACAATACTAAATAAATCATTCAATAGCTAACATGACATATTTAACTACGCTTAAATATATCAACATTAACTAACATGCACGCTACTCTGCAAAAGAATACATGCACATGTCACAACAAAAGCAAAGAAAATCAGTGATACAAAAATCAAAAGAACAATTGGCAATTCTGTTCGTTCGTTCGTTTCTAGGTTATGATGCGCCCTATGTATAAAAATGTTACAATTTACAATTTAATACATATCAATCCCGCGACGACCCACACTTGTTACGTTTCCAGTATTTATTTAAAGACCCTGCTTAGAATAATTAAAAGACTTTAAATATAATTAATTCTTCCTCTCATATTCTACGCAGACTGGTTGCTCAATTTATTATCTGACTAATTAAAAGTGCGTCTTGTAGTTCAGACGACAAATTTACAGACTAATAAACTGCGAACTTTTAGCTAGATTTGAAAACAGTTAAATCCCTCTAAATTAATATGCACTCGTCATCAATCTTTCTGCTCATCCGCCCCCATTCAAATCTAAGAATTAATCTAATTGGTCTATTGTGCATAGAAATCAACTACTAAGAGGTATTAACAAAGAAAATAAGATTTAATAAAGTTTAACAAATTAACAATAAATCGAATGCAACGCGAATAGTCTTCACTCTGTCTTTACGCGCCTATGCCTGATTTTTGTCAATCTAAATTGCCAGAAAAGTGTTCCTTTGAGATCTGTACACTTGATCTTGCACTTAGCTCTATTCTTGTATCCTTGGTCTCAACACTCAGTCATGCTGATTCGTTCCCTCAGTCCCCCTTTAACGACACACGTGGTGCATAAGGAATGATGTCCCTTTGTTAGTGGCTAGGAACTGGAATTTTTGCAGCATGGCCCTCAGAGTGGATTTCGACACGCTTACACCAATAAGCTAATGCAGGTGAGGCATGGGTGAACATGAACCATGAGCCGACCTTTTGGGAGAAGTCGAAGGGTACCTTGATTCTCTATGGCGCCGGCTGCCTCTCACGACCCGAGTAAGCTGATGGAATTAGCTAAAATGTGCTCGAAGTGAGGGAGCGGAAGCGTGTGGGTACATATATAGAAAGGTATATTGCGTATCACGTGACTGTTCGCAAAGCATGTGGTTGGTTCGAGAACTGGACAATGGTCCTAAAGTTACATAACATCTTGACCTGTTCTAGAAGCACCTAGAAAAAGGAAGCTTTGAACAAAGGGCCAAGGGTTTCAAATATTCGAATTTGAAGTAAACAAGGCAAGTGGGTCACGAAGTCGGACAATTTTATCAGACTGTGACACCCCCTTGCTTTTGAGGCGTTTATCTTGCCAAAGATAAAATGCCTCCTACAAATTATGTATGATAAAATGTAGAAGTCCACAATGAAGAAAAATTTACACAAAAAAAATTTCGACATTCCTAGAAATAAAGTGTGCAACTATATTTCATATTTACAGGAAGGAATCCGTAGGGTTCAGTTAATTGATTAAACAACATTCTATCAGTACCGGCACTTGATGGCATCAAGCACGACTCATGTAATCTGCGCCAACATTCAAAGACCCTTTGATGTAATGAATATTTGCGTCATACTGTGTCAGAAACAAAGACCAACGCATTAAACGGCTGTTCGTAAATTGCGCCTGTCCGAGAAAGGCCAACGGCTGGTGATCGCACTCAATGACAAAGGTTTTTCCGTACAAATAGTTTTCGAACTTTTTTATGGCCCAAACTATTGCAAGACATTCCTTTTCACTGGTGGAATATTTCTGTTCAGTAGTTGTGAGTTTACGGCTTGCATATGCAACTGGGTGTTTGGTGTCATTGTGTTCTTGTAATAACACTGCTCCTAATCCTGTGTTGCTAGCATCAGTCCTTAACAAGAATGGTTTTGTCAGATCTGGCAGTTTAACAACTAAATCTGAAGTCAGTCTAGATTTCAGTGTGTCAAAAGCGTTTTGGCATGCATCAGTCCACACTACTTTTGTAGGCATATTCTTACGTGTCAAGTCAGTCAGAGGACATGCAATGGCACTAAAATCTGGTACGAATTTTCTGTAATAATTAGCAAGACCAAGAAAACTTCTAACTTGTGTTTTTGTTAGCGGTTGTGAAGTGTCCTTAAGTTGTGCTATCTTAGCTTCACTTGGCGACATAGTTCCATGACTCAACTTGTGTCCCAAGAAGTCTAAGGAGAATTGTGCTATTTCACACTTCGTAGGGCGGGCAGTGAGGTTGGCTTGTTTTAATCTGGCTAGCACATCTCGTAAGAGTGTTAAGTGCTCCTCCCATGTCTGGGTGCCTAGAATTAAATCATCCATGAAGTTCTCAACTCCACGTCCGTACAGTGGTTCTAACAATGACCGCATCATTTTAGAAAAAATGCTTGGAGCGTTTGAAACTCCGAAAGGCATAACTTTCCATGTGTAGTTTCCTACTGGTGTAGTGAAAGCTAGTATGTGTCGATCAGTGTCCTTGACCTTGATTTGCCAAAAACCGCGTGACAAATCTATTTTGGTATAGTAATGAGCGTTAGCTAGCTTAGTGAAGATGAGATCCGGATCAGGAAGAGGTTCGGCACAAAACTCTGTCACTTGATTGAGTTTGCGGTAGTCTACGCAAAAACGGAACGAGTTATCACGTTTTTTAATCAACACGATGGGTGATCCGTAGGCACTGTCAGTCTTCTCTATGACCCCTAGATCTAGCATAGTCTTAATCTCACGTCTAACGTCATCTATCTTAGCGTGTGGCAACGGATACGGCTTCAAACGTATCGGTTTGTTGTCAGTCAGCTTCAGTGAAAATTCTATTAAGTCTGTCAACCCTGGTTTGTCTGTCAGAGTAGATGAGAACTCATTAAGCAATTCATTCACTTCTTTTTTCTGTCTTTCTGTCAAGGCTTCATTTACCCTAACGTCTTTGACAGTTTCGTCCGTCTGTAGAGGACAGTTTGGTAAAGTACCAGTGACGCAATCAGTATCCCCCTCGTCTTCTGTAACTATCGTCGCTACGACAAAATCAGCTTGAGTGGTTTGATCCTCACGGCTTATGTACTTTTTGAGTAGGTTAACATGAAAGATTTTCTCTCTCTTTCCTGTCTGCACCTTATAGTTCAGTCCCCCTAGCTTGGCGGTAACTACAAAGGGTCCCTTCCATTTCATCTGAAGTTTGTTATGTGCTTCAGGAAGCAACAGTAACACTTTGTCATTAACTTCAAATTCTCTAGGTTTGGTGTGCTTATTGTAATATTCTGCCTGTCTAGACTGAGCTATCGTCAAGTTTTCCCGTGCTATCTTGCCTATAGTTTCAAGACGGTTTCTTAAGTCAGTGACGTATGTATAAGTTGTCTTAACTTCGTCATCTGTCTTTTCATCAGTCCAAAGTGCCTTCAAAATCATCATCGGTCCGCGTACAGTACGTCCGTAAAGTAGCTCAAATGGTGAAAACCCGGTGGAAGATTGTGGCACCTCCCTATATGCAAATAGTAGGGCAGGGATGTATCTGTCCCAGTCTTTCGGTTTATCTGTGGCGAGCTTTTTAAGTGCTGTTTTTAATGTCCCATTGTATTTTTCAATCAGACCATTTGCCTGGGGGTGGTATGGTGTGCAAGTAAGATGTTTGATGGAAAGTAAACGATTTACTTCCTTCATTACGTTGCCTATGAATTGACTCCCCTGATCCGTCAAAATTTCAGTAGGAATTCCAACACGACTCCAAAGACCGAAAAGGGCTTCGGCGACAGTTTCAGTATCAATGTTTTTCAATGGTACTGCGTCGGCGAATCTTGTTGCGTAATCAATAGTGGTCAGCACGTATCGATTACCTCTCGTTGATGTGGGTATTATAGGCCCAATCAAATCCAATGCTACGCGCTTGTAGGGTTCACTGATCAGTTCAGGCTCTCCTAACGGTGCGGGTCTGATTGAATTTTTAGACTGTGTTCTCTGGCATGTGTCGCAACTTAACACGAATCTACGGATATCGGCAGTGACGTCCGGCCAATAAAACTCACTTGTAATACGACTAGTTGTTTTTTGTACACCCATGTGTGCACCAAAAAGACTCTCATGACCTAATCGTAATACGTCATTTCGTTTGGTTTGTGGAACGACTAATTGTTTCCGAAATTCGTCTCCCACTTTCGAATAGCGGTACAATAAACCCTTTTTCAGAATAATGCACGCTTTCTTATTCGAATCGTCAGTGTTGACGTCACTAACAAGTACAGCTTGCTTGCGTAACTTGTATAGTGTTTCGTCCTCAGCTTGTAATATTTTAATCTCGCTAACTGTTGCTTTATCTACGGCTGGTGCGGCAGACATCGGTGCAGTTACAGATTTGTCTTTACTACTCGCTGCTCTGGTTACAGCGTTAACCAGTGGTGGTTCAGTTGAAGTTTGTTTTTTGCACGGCAAAACATACTTGCAACCAAGGATCACGTCATGCGGTGAGTTTTCCATAACTGCCGCTTTGACTGTTCCTTCTACAAAGTCTGAAACAATCGAGACTTCAGCTACTGGTAAAATGTCTTGTTCGCCGTTTGCAAAGGTGACAGAGATTGTCTCCCCTGTGTAGTCGGTACGGTTAACTAATGATGCATTTACAATAGCGTCTAGCTCACACCCTGTATCAAGCAAAGCGATTGTATCGTGACCGTTTGCCTGTACTGGTGTTCGATTCGACTTTTCTGTTTTAGGTGTATGACTTTCTACTGCGTAAACCTTAGCTGTTTTCTTTTCAGGACATGTTCGTGAAAAATGGCCACTATCACCACAAGTGTAACATGCAAGATTCTTTTTATCTTTCTGTTTGTCGGACTTGTTTTTAGTGTCGGGTTTAGATGTTTTATCATCACGCTCACTATGTGCCTTCCCGTCATTTTTCTTATCCTTTCGAGTCTGCGGTTCGTTCGGTCGAGACTTGTTGTTCGCGTGTGCGTTCGAGAATTGAGAATGTGCGTCATCAAAGCGATCGGCGGCGTTGCCTATCTCCTCTAGCGTAGATTTTTCCCTTATTGCTAAGTGAATCAGTAGATCTGATTTGTATGACCCGAGAATATGGTCTTTTACCATTTCATCCCTAAGACCTGCGTACGTCTGTGGAGTTTCGGCTAGATCTATCCATCTTTGGAACAAGTCAGCTACGCGTCGTATGTACTGTGCGTGCGTCTCTGAACTGGCTTTAGTGGCCTGTTTAAACTTACGTCGGTATGTATCTGCTGTGAGTTTGTAACGTTTCAATAATGCGGCCTTGACTGTGTCGTAATTATCTGACTCAGAATCGCTAAGCTTATTGAACTCGTTTTTCGCACTGCCCTGCAATAACCCCGATAAATTTATCGCCCAATGTTCCGCTGGAATGTTCGTTGCTCTGGCTAACTTTTCAAACGTTTTTAAATACGCGTCTATTTGATCTTTGTTCTCATCAAATGGGACCATATTTATCTTTGGAATGATATTTTCAATTCTACTGTGATTATTTCCATCGCTAGAACGCGAATCACCACTGCTTCTGCGATCACGGTTTGGATTGGTAACTTCTAGTTTCTTTACTTCCCATTCTAACCGTTTTATTTCCGCGTCTGCGGCGATGCGTTTGGCTTCTGTATCCGCTGCGATGCGTTTTGCTTCTGTGTCCGCTGCGATGCGTTTAGCCTCGGTTTCAGCTAGTCTTTCAGCCTCTAACTTCTTAGCTTCGCGGGCAGCTAACCGTTCTTCCCTTTCTATCTCTTGCCTTTCTTTGTCCGCTTTTTCCGCTTTCTCTAGCTCAGTTTTGATGTAGCTAGTCAGTTCGTCACCCTGGTATCCTATCATGATACCGGCTTCTTTCAGGTCTTCGATAACCTGTTTGCGATCCATTTTACTGTCTTAGCGCGCTGGCTACAATAAGAATGTATCTCGTGAATTGTGTGTTTTAACCGTCGGCGATAACTCCGCTTATCCCGAAAATAACTTTTAGGCTACAACCTTACAAAAATTATTTAATTTACTCAGAACACCTTCCGAAATAAATTACGCGTTAACTCTTTACACGTTTCACCTGCTTGTCACAGTGTCCGCTGTTCCAAGACTTTCGTAATGTCACGGCTCCTACCATACAACATTACACATTATATCTAGCACCCTAAATATAATAGTCCGAAGTCTGTTATTACCGATAACTCTCCTAGCTGGCGGTATAACCTTCGACTCCTCACAATGAAGTACTCAGTAACACAATACTAAATAAATCATTCAATAGCTAACATGACATATTTAACTACGCTTAAATATATCAACATTAACTAACATGCACGCTACTCTGCAAAAGAATACATGCACATGTCACAACAAAAGCAAAGAAAATCAGTGATACAAAAATCAAAAGAACAATTGGCAATTCTGTTCGTTCGTTCGTTTCTAGGTTATGATGCGCCCTATGTATAAAAATGTTACAATTTACAATTTAATACATATCAATCCCGCGACGACCCACACTTGTTACGTTTCCAGTATTTATTTAAAGACCCTGCTTAGAATAATTAAAAGACTTTAAATATAATTAATTCTTCCTCTCATATTCTACGCAGACTGGTTGCTCAATTTATTATCTGACTAATTAAAAGTGCGTCTTGTAGTTCAGACGACAAATTTACAGACTAATAAACTGCGAACTTTTAGCTAGATTTGAAAACAGTTAAATCCCTCTAAATTAATATGCACTCGTCATCAATCTTTCTGCTCATCCGCCCCCATTCAAATCTAAGAATTAATCTAATTGGTCTATTGTGCATAGAAATCAACTACTAAGAGGTATTAACAAAGAAAATAAGATTTAATAAAGTTTAACAAATTAACAATAAATCGAATGCAACGCGAATAGTCTTCACTCTGTCTTTACGCGCCTATGCCTGATTTTTGTCAATCTAAATTGCCAGAAAAGTGTTCCTTTGAGATCTGTACACTTGATCTTGCACTTAGCTCTATTCTTGTATCCTTGGTCTCAACACTCAGTCATGCTGATTCGTTCCCTCAGTCCCCCTTTAACGACACACGTGGTGCATAAGGAATGATGTCCCTTTGTTAGTGGCTAGGAACTGGAATTTTTGCAGCATGGCCCTCAGAGTGGATTTCGACACGCTTACACCAATAAGCTAATGCAGGTGAGGCATGGGTGAACATGAACCATGAGCCGACCTTTTGGGAGAAGTCGAAGGGTACCTTGATTCTCTATGGCGCCGGCTGCCTCTCACGACCCGAGTAAGCTGATGGAATTAGCTAAAATGTGCTCGAAGTGAGGGAGCGGAAGCGTGTGGGTACATATATAGAAAGGTATATTGCGTATCACGTGACTGTTCGCAAAGCATGTGGTTGGTTCGAGAACTGGACAATGGTCCTAAAGTTACATAACATCTTGACCTGTTCTAGAAGCACCTAGAAAAAGGAAGCTTTGAACAAAGGGCCAAGGGTTTCAAATATTCGAATTTGAAGTAAACAAGGCAAGTGGGTCACGAAGTCGGACAATTTTATCAGACTGTGACAGACACACACAATCAAAACCACCATCCGTGTTACTGCAGTTCTCGAAGTTCCCCGTACAGTTGTGTGCCATTGTTGTGCATTCGTCTATGTCAAGATCACAGGAAGTGCCCTGCCATCCAGACCAGCAATAACACGTACCGTTCACATTGTCACATGTGTGTGTATGCACAGAGCTGCAATTACACGTTTGGGTGCAATTGTCTCCATAGGTGTAGTTGTCGCATGCTAAAGAAAGAAATTCATGATTGTGTGTGAATTTTAACACAATAAATTAATACAAAGTTTAAGCACTTGTCCATATAAATTACAACAACAAAAATCTTTTCGAGCAAACCTACCAACACAAGATTTAGATGAATTCGAAAGATATCCTGTTTGACATACACAATGGAAACTTCCGTTTGTATTGCTGCACTTCTCGAAGTTGCCCGTACAGTTGTGTGCCATTGTGGTGCACTCATCGATGTCAAGGTCACAGGAAATGCCGGTCCATCCGGGTTTGCAGTAGCATGTGCCGTTCACGTGATCACAAGAAAATGTCTTCGCAGAGTTACAGTTACATGTTTGGGTGCAGTTGTCTCCATAGGTGTCGTTACTGCATGCTGAAGGGGAAAAGGTCAACAACGATTAGAAGTTCACTCATGGATAGTGGTATGTTTTAATTTCTTCAGAAGATAACACACTGACATTAGAGAATCATGAAACACACTTACCGACACATGCGTGGGATGAGTTATAATAATATCCTGGTTGACACACGCATTGAAAGCCTCCATCCGTGTTACTACAGTTCTCGTAGTGACCAGTGCAGTTGTGTGTCATTGTTGTGCATTCGTCTATGTCAAGGTTACAGGAAGTGCCAGTCCATCCGGGATTGCAGTAGCACGTGCCATTCACGTGATCACAAGAAAGTGTATTCGCAGAGCTACAGTTACATGTTTGGGTGCAGTTGTCTCCATAGGTGTAGTTACTGCATGCTGAAGGGGAAAAGGTAAAGAATGTTTAGAAGTTCATTTATGGATGGTGGTTTGTTTTAAATTCTTCTGAAGGTAGCAGACAAATAATATTAAAGAATCATGTAACACACTTACCGACACATGCGTTGGATGAATTATAATAATATCCAGGTTGACACACACATTGAAAACCTCCATCCGTGTTACTACAGTTCTCGTAGTTACCAGAACAGTTGTGTGCCATTGTTGTGCATTCGTCTATGTCAAGGTTACAGGAAGTGCCAGTCCATCCGGGCCGGCAGTAGCACGTGCCGTTCACATTGTTACAAGAATCCGTATTCATAGAGCTACAGTTACATATGTTGGTGCAGTTATCTCCATAGGTGTAATTAGTGCATGCTAAAGAGAGAGAAAAGGAATCAAACAATAGTTTGCTGTTCTCAACTAGTTCGTGTCGGATATTGTATATCTAGAAGTTAAAATTCTTACATTATGCACTGGGTGTAAGCTGTCATTTACCAAAACTTGAAATAATCAATCGAAGCTATATATTCATACTTTCGTAGCAAAGTATACATTATCATTTACTTAATCATTCTGAACAGTACCAGTGATATCTAATCTCTAACACGTTAGAAGTACCCTACATAGTGTCAACTTACCACCACACTCCCACGAAGCATTGTAACTGAATCCCTTTTGACACGCGCATTCATATCTGCCAATTTTATTCCGGCATTCTTCGTTCAAACCAGAACAGTTGTGTGTTCCCTCAGTGCACTCATCAATATCTGCAAATGTTGTGCCAAGATGATTACGAAAGGAAATTCTCTAGAGTAATTCGACAGAATATCATAAATGACAGCATTCAGTAATGTAAGTGAGGATGGCGTCACACAATCAATCAGTTAATTCACCATTAAAGTAAAGTTCCATCTATCTTATCCGAACTTCAGCCACACCAAATTCAAATTGATTAGAGAATAGTATTACTTCAGCAGGAAAACTGTAATCACTGCCAGTTGACTGCTCGCGTTCTTTGCAAATTTTAACCATATATAATAAAATCTACTCATCCAAATAAGTCCAGTTTAGATTGCATCAGCAAATTCTTTCACATTCTCTTACTGAGTTGTTGTTTTAACTCTGATACTTACAAAACACACAGAACAGAAAGGTCATGCATGACATGCTGACATTAAGCAAGCAATATAATATTTAATTTACAAACTTGGAACAGACACCTCAGCTGTGACAAACATTTCTTTATCTTCGTAGGTGCTCCTACAAATTCCAGGCATATTTTGTGTTAGACAGACAGCTGAAGAACCAGATGACGTATAAACAATATATAAGTATTTCACTTACACGAGAAATGACAGGTATGTTTCCATTTACTTATCAATATATTTGTGTGTAAAAGATGAGGCCAGAGAGAAATGGAATTTTAGTTAAGTGCATGGGAACTCTTTAACAACATCTTAACTGGAATTGTGAGCAGTGGATAGGCCTAAGAGAGTTCATGTATGTACGTCAATTTAGATATATATTACAAAGAAGATTTATTTCCTAACTCACCATCGCAGACGTTGGACGAATTATAACGAAATCCTGGTTGACACACACAATCAAAACCACCATCCGTGTTACTGCAGTTCTCGAAGTTCCCCGTACAGTTGTGTGCCATTGTTGTGCATTCGTCTATGTCAAGATCACAGGAAGTGCCCTGCCATCCAGACCAGCAATAACACGTACCGTTCACATTGTCACATGTGTGTGTATGCACAGAGCTGCAATTACACGTTTGGGTGCAATTGTCTCCATAGGTGTAGTTGTCGCATGCTAAAGAAAGAAATTCATGATTGTGTGTGAATTTTAACACAATAAATTAATACAAAGTTTAAGCACTTGTCCATATAAATTACAACAACAAAAATCTTTTCGAGCAAACCTACCAACACAAGATTTAGATGAATTCGAAAGATATCCTGTTTGACATACACAATGGAAACTTCCGTTTGTATTGCTGCACTTCTCGAAGTTGCCCGTACAGTTGTGTGCCATTGTGGTGCACTCATCGATGTCAAGGTCACAGGAAATGCCGGTCCATCCGGGTTTGCAGTAGCATGTGCCGTTCACGTGATCACAAGAAAATGTCTTCGCAGAGTTACAGTTACATGTTTGGGTGCAGTTGTCTCCATAGGTGTCGTTACTGCATGCTGAAGGGGAAAAGGTCAACAACGATTAGAAGTTCACTCATGGATAGTGGTATGTTTTAATTTCTTCAGAAGATAACACACTGACATTAGAGAATCATGAAACACACTTACCGACACATGCGTGGGATGAGTTATAATAATATCCTGGTTGACACACGCATTGAAAGCCTCCATCCGTGTTACTACAGTTCTCGTAGTGACCAGTGCAGTTGTGTGTCATTGTTGTGCATTCGTCTATGTCAAGGTTACAGGAAGTGCCAGTCCATCCGGGATTGCAGTAGCACGTGCCATTCACGTGATCACAAGAAAGTGTATTCGCAGAGCTACAGTTACATGTTTGGGTGCAGTTGTCTCCATAGGTGTAGTTACTGCATGCTGAAGGGGAAAAGGTAAAGAATGTTTAGAAGTTCATTTATGGATGGTGGTTTGTTTTAAATTCTTCTGAAGGTAGCAGACAAATAATATTAAAGAATCATGTAACACACTTACCGACACATGCGTTGGATGAATTATAATAATATCCAGGTTGACACACACATTGAAAACCTCCATCCGTGTTACTACAGTTCTCGTAGTTACCAGAACAGTTGTGTGCCATTGTTGTGCATTCGTCTATGTCAAGGTTACAGGAAGTGCCAGTCCATCCGGGCCGGCAGTAGCACGTGCCGTTCACATTGTTACAAGAATCCGTATTCATAGAGCTACAGTTACATATGTTGGTGCAGTTATCTCCATAGGTGTAATTAGTGCATGCTAAAGAGAGAGAAAAGGAATCAAACAATAGTTTGCTGTTCTCAACTAGTTCGTGTCGGATATTGTATATCTAGAAGTTAAAATTCTTACATTATGCACTGGGTGTAAGCTGTCATTTACCAAAACTTGAAATAATCAATCGAAGCTATATATTCATACTTTCGTAGCAAAGTATACATTATCATTTACTTAATCATTCTGAACAGTACCAGTGATATCTAATCTCTAACACGTTAGAAGTACCCTACATAGTGTCAACTTACCACCACACTCCCACGAAGCATTGTAACTGAATCCCTTTTGACACGCGCATTCATATCTGCCAATTTTATTCCGGCATTCTTCGTTCAAACCAGAACAGTTGTGTGTTCCCTCAGTGCACTCATCAATATCTGCAAATGTTGTGCCAAGATGATTACGAAAGGAAATTCTCTAGAGTAATTCGACAGAATATCATAAATGACAGCATTCAGTAATGTAAGTGAGGATGGCGTCACACAATCAATCAGTTAATTCACCATTAAAGTAAAGTTCCATCTATCTTATCCGAACTTCAGCCACACCAAATTCAAATTGATTAGAGAATAGTATTACTTCAGCAGGAAAACTGTAATCACTGCCAGTTGACTGCTCGCGTTCTTTGCAAATTTTAACCATATATAATAAAATCTACTCATCCAAATAAGTCCAGTTTAGATTGCATCAGCAAATTCTTTCACATTCTCTTACTGAGTTGTTGTTTTAACTCTGATACTTACAAAACACACAGAACAGAAAGGTCATGCATGACATGCTGACATTAAGCAAGCAATATAATATTTAATTTACAAACTTGGAACAGACACCTCAGCTGTGACAAACATTTCTTTATCTTCGTAGGTGCTCCTACAAATTCCAGGCATATTTTGTGTTAGACAGACAGCTGAAGAACCAGATGACGTATAAACAATATATAAGTATTTCACTTACACGAGAAATGACAGGTATGTTTCCATTTACTTATCAATATATTTGTGTGTAAAAGATGAGGCCAGAGAGAAATGGAATTTTAGTTAAGTGCATGGGAACTCTTTAACAACATCTTAACTGGAATTGTGAGCAGTGGATAGGCCTAAGAGAGTTCATGTATGTACGTCAATTTAGATATATATTACAAAGAAGATTTATTTCCTAACTCACCATCGCAGACGTTGGACGAATTATAACGAAATCCTGGTTGACACACACAATCAAAACCACCATCCGTGTTACTGCAGTTCTCGAAGTTCCCCGTACAGTTGTGTGCCATTGTTGTGCATTCGTCTATGTCAAGATCACAGGAAGTGCCCTGCCATCCAGACCAGCAATAACACGTACCGTTCACATTGTCACATGTGTGTGTATGCACAGAGCTGCAATTACACGTTTGGGTGCAATTGTCTCCATAGGTGTAGTTGTCGCATGCTAAAGAAAGAAATTCATGATTGTGTGTGAATTTTAACACAATAAATTAATACAAAGTTTAAGCACTTGTCCATATAAATTACAACAACAAAAATCTTTTCGAGCAAACCTACCAACACAAGATTTAGATGAATTCGAAAGATATCCTGTTTGACATACACAATGGAAACTTCCGTTTGTATTGCTGCACTTCTCGAAGTTGCCCGTACAGTTGTGTGCCATTGTGGTGCACTCATCGATGTCAAGGTCACAGGAAATGCCGGTCCATCCGGGTTTGCAGTAGCATGTGCCGTTCACGTGATCACAAGAAAATGTCTTCGCAGAGTTACAGTTACATGTTTGGGTGCAGTTGTCTCCATAGGTGTCGTTACTGCATGCTGAAGGGGAAAAGGTCAACAACGATTAGAAGTTCACTCATGGATAGTGGTATGTTTTAATTTCTTCAGAAGATAACACACTGACATTAGAGAATCATGAAACACACTTACCGACACATGCGTGGGATGAGTTATAATAATATCCTGGTTGACACACGCATTGAAAGCCTCCATCCGTGTTACTACAGTTCTCGTAGTGACCAGTGCAGTTGTGTGTCATTGTTGTGCATTCGTCTATGTCAAGGTTACAGGAAGTGCCAGTCCATCCGGGATTGCAGTAGCACGTGCCATTCACGTGATCACAAGAAAGTGTATTCGCAGAGCTACAGTTACATGTTTGGGTGCAGTTGTCTCCATAGGTGTAGTTACTGCATGCTGAAGGGGAAAAGGTAAAGAATGTTTAGAAGTTCATTTATGGATGGTGGTTTGTTTTAAATTCTTCTGAAGGTAGCAGACAAATAATATTAAAGAATCATGTAACACACTTACCGACACATGCGTTGGATGAATTATAATAATATCCAGGTTGACACACACATTGAAAACCTCCATCCGTGTTACTACAGTTCTCGTAGTTACCAGAACAGTTGTGTGCCATTGTTGTGCATTCGTCTATGTCAAGGTTACAGGAAGTGCCAGTCCATCCGGGCCGGCAGTAGCACGTGCCGTTCACATTGTTACAAGAATCCGTATTCATAGAGCTACAGTTACATATGTTGGTGCAGTTATCTCCATAGGTGTAATTAGTGCATGCTAAAGAGAGAGAAAAGGAATCAAACAATAGTTTGCTGTTCTCAACTAGTTCGTGTCGGATATTGTATATCTAGACGTTAAAATTCTTATATTATGCACTGGGTGTAAGCTGTCATTTACCAAAACTAAAACTTGAAACAATCAATCGAAACTATATATTCATACTTTCGTAGCAAAGTATACATTATCATTTACTTAATCATTCTGAACAGCACCAGTGATATCTAATCTCTAACACGTTACCAGTACCCTACATAGTGTCAACTTACCAACACACTCCCACGAAGCATCGTAACTGAATCCCTTTTGACACGCGCATTCATAACCGCCAAGTTTATTCCGGCATTCTTCGTTCAAACCATGACAGCTGTGTGTTCCCTCAGTGCACTCATCAATATCTGCAAATGTCGTGCCAAGATGATTACGAAAGGAAATTCTCTAGAGTAATTCGACAGAATATCATAAATGACAGCATTCAGTAATGTAAGTGAGGATGGCGTCACACAATCAATCAGTTAATTCACCATTAAAGTAAAGTTCCATCTATCTTATCCGAACTTCAGCCACACCAAATTCAAATTGATTAGAGAATAGTATTACTTCAGCAGGAAAACTGTAATCACTGCCAGTTGACTGCTCGCGTTCTTTGCAAATTTTAACCATATATAATAAAATCTACTCATCCAAATAAGTCCAGTTTAGATTGCATCAGCAAATTCTTTCACATTCTCTTACTGAGTTGTTGTTTTAACTCTGATACTTACAAAACACACAGAACAGAAAGGTCATGCATGACATGCTGACATTAAGCAAGCAATATAATATTTAATTTACAAACTTGGAACAGACACCTCAGCTGTGACAAACATTTCTTTATCTTCGTAGGTGCTCCTACAAATTCCAGGCATATTTTGTGTTAGACAGACAGCTGAAGAACCAGATGACGTATAAACAATATATAAGTATTTCACTTACACGAGAAATGACAGGTATGTTTCCATTTACTTATCAATATATTTGTGTGTAAAAGATGAGGCCAGAGAGAAATGGAATTTTAGTTAAGTGCATGGGAACTCTTTAACAACATCTTAACTGGAATTGTGAGCAGTGGATAGGCCTAAGAGAGTTCATGTATGTACGTCAATTTATATATATTACAAAGAAGATTTATTTCCTAACTCACCATCGCAGACGTTGGACGAATTATAACGAAATCCTGGTTGACACACACAATCAAAACCACCATCCGTGTTACTGCAGTTCTCGAAGTTCCCCGTACAGTTGTGTGCCATTGTTGTGCATTCGTCTATGTCAAGATCACAGGAAGTGCCCTGCCATCCAGACCAGCAATAACACGTACCGTTCACATTGTCACATGAGTGTGTATGCACAGAGCTGCAATTACACGTTTGGGTGCAATTGTCTCCATAGGTGTAGTTGTAGCATGCTAAAGAGAGAAAGTTCATGATTGTATTTGACATTACAAAATGAATTAAGGATGTATTGTGTTTTGGTTTTAAATCTTTAACGCTACGTTTATGATTTTTTTTCAAGCATTAAGGTTATGTGTATACATTACTTAATGTGCAGCGTACGCAACCTTTTCCAAATTACAAATTGCTTGTAAAAGACGGATCAACGTATTTGTCCACTTAGTGTCACGTATTGACCACTTTGACACGTTTTAATAAGTCGCTGAGAATATAAAATCATTTTAATTCATAATTATATTTCAAACCTCATAATAATAATTTAAAATAGCAATACAAGTGAGTACTGGACATAACTATGATTATCTAAAATGAACAATATCTAAATAATGCAATTTTACCGATAATCATCTTAGTAGTGACCAGGACGTTTACACCACCTTAGATAACTAGAGCTCCTAACCATTTGCAGAAAGTAAGACTAGAGGCTTGAAGAATAAGGGACACAGAAAAAACCGATAAAAGAACAAAACAAAAACATACACACGAATAACAATTATAATTATTTACCCATAACTAAATGTCTCAATTAATTCCCACGATAACCACTAACTTAATCATCTACAGTGCCGCTAAGATCAAAGTGGAAAACAATTGCTCGAAAACAAAGTGCAGGAAATGTTTAGTATGAATATCGAGAGGAAGCAATTAACTAGGAATATCAATTTTTCTTGCAAGGAAACAAAGAAAGAAACAGAAACTGCAAATATCATATATAAACGATGTGTAGGTTTATTCGAGTACAAAGAGGGCTTCCATTGACTTACAATTAATCTGCTTCCAACAGGAGTACCTAGTAGTCGAACTTGTACTTAAGACTTTAATTTTTAACAACATTTCTCGTGAGATCGGCAACAGACTTTCCTATTTTCAAGTTATCAGTCTTGGTTTGCTCCTCTGAGGATTTCCTGTTCTAAAGAGGAAGAAGAGGACATTCTGAAAGGCATTCTGCTTGCAGTAGTGCGTGTTGAGGTGGTTAGTTCCATATAGTGCTAGAGTTGTTTTAGATTTTGTTAGTTTATTTGTTTCTTAAGTCTCTGCCTATAGTGTTGTACAGAACGTTAAGTGCGTTTGTTTCAGAAAGAAAAGTGAAGAATGTTTTCTGGGTTAATTGTTCTCTGTGTGCGGCTCCAGACGAAGGAGTGTTGTTGTACTTGAGGGCATGGCATATCTGTAACAATGTTATAACTCGAGTCCTGAGCTATGGATATGCATCGATTTAATGCCCGTTAATGTAAGACAAGTTAGAGGAAGTTATATGGTGTGTTCGAATACAAAGTTTCAGCACTTGTCCAAATAAATTACAACAACAAAAATCTTTTCGAGCAAACTTACCAACACATGATTTGGATGAATTCGAAAGATATCCTGTTTGACATACACAATGGAAACTTCCGTTTGTATTGCTGCACTTCTCGAAGTTGCCCGTACAGTTGTGTGCCATAGTGGTGCACTCATCGATGTCAAGGTCACAGGAAATGCCGGTCCATCCGGGTTTGCAGTAGCACGTGCCGTTCACGTGATCACAAGAAAATGTGTTCGCAGAGTTACAGTTACATGTTTGGGTGCAGTTGTCTCCATAGGTGTAGTTACTGCATGCTGAAGGGGAAAAGGTCAACAACGATTAGAAGTTCACTCATGGATAGTGGTATGTTTTAATTTCTTCAGAAGGTAACACACTGACATTAGAGAATCATGAAACACACTTACCGACACATGCGTGGGATGAATTATAATAATATCCTGGTTGACACAAGCATTGAAAACCTCCATCCGTGTTACTACAGTTCTCGTAGTTACCAGTGCAGTTGTGTGTCATTGTTGTGCATTCGTCTATGTCAAGGTTACAGGAAGTGCCAGTCCATCCGGGATTGCAGTAGCACGTGCCATTCACGTGATCACAAGAAAGTGTATTCGCAGAGCTACAGTTACATGTTTGGGTGCAGTTGTCTCCATAGGTGTAGTTACTGCATGCTGAAGGGGAAAAGGTAAAGAATGTTTAGAAGTTCATTTATGGATGGTGGTTTGTTTTAAATTCTTCTGAAGGTAGCAGACAAATAATATTAAAGAATCATGTAACACACTTACCGACACATGCGTTGGATGAATTATAATAATATCCAGGTTGACACACACATTGAAAACCTCCATCCGTGTTACTACAGTTCTCGTAGTTACCAGAACAGTTGTGTGCCATTGTTGTGCATTCGTCTATGTCAAGGTTACAGGAAGTGCCAGTCCATCCGGGCCGGCAGTAGCACGTGCCGTTCACATTGTTACAAGAATCCGTATTCATAGAGCTACAGTTACATATGTTGGTGCAGTTATCTCCATAGGTGTAATTAGTGCATGCTAAAGAGAGAGAAAAGGAATCAAACAATAGTTTGCTGTTCTCAACTAGTTCGTGTCGGATATTGTATATCTAGAAGTTAAAATTCTTACATTATGCACTGGGTGTAAGCTGTCATTTACCAAAACTTGAAATAATCAATCGAAGCTATATATTCATACTTTCGTAGCAAAGTATACATTATCATTTACTTAATCATTCTGAACAGTACCAGTGATATCTAATCTCTAACACGTTAGAAGTACCCTACATAGTGTCAACTTACCACCACACTCCCACGAAGCATTGTAACTGAATCCCTTTTGACACGCGCATTCATATCTGCCAATTTTATTCCGGCATTCTTCGTTCAAACCAGAACAGTTGTGTGTTCCCTCAGTGCACTCATCAATATCTGCAAATGTTGTGCCAAGATGATTACGAAAGGAAATTCTCTAGAGTAATTCGACAGAATATCATAAATGACAGCATTCAGTAATGTAAGTGAGGATGGCGTCACACAATCAATCAGTTAATTCACCATTAAAGTAAAGTTCCATCTATCTTATCCGAACTTCAGCCACACCAAATTCAAATTGATTAGAGAATAGTATTACTTCAGCAGGAAAACTGTAATCACTGCCAGTTGACTGCTCGCGTTCTTTGCAAATTTTAACCATATATAATAAAATCTACTCATCCAAATAAGTCCAGTTTAGATTGCATCAGCAAATTCTTTCACATTCTCTTACTGAGTTGTTGTTTTAACTCTGATACTTACAAAACACACAGAACAGAAAGGTCATGCATGACATGCTGACATTAAGCAAGCAATATAATATTTAATTTACAAACTTGGAACAGACACCTCAGCTGTGACAAACATTTCTTTATCTTCGTAGGTGCTCCTACAAATTCCAGGCATATTTTGTGTTAGACAGACAGCTGAAGAACCAGATGACGTATAAACAATATATAAGTATTTCACTTACACGAGAAATGACAGGTATGTTTCCATTTACTTATCAATATATTTGTGTGTAAAAGATGAGGCCAGAGAGAAATGGAATTTTAGTTAAGTGCATGGGAACTCTTTAACAACATCTTAACTGGAATTGTGAGCAGTGGATAGGCCTAAGAGAGTTCATGTATGTACGTCAATTTATATATATTACAAAGAAGATTTATTTCCTAACTCACCATCGCAGACGTTGGACGAATTATAACGAAATCCTGGTTGACACACACAATCAAAACCACCATCCGTGTTACTGCAGTTCTCGAAGTTCCCCGTACAGTTGTGTGCCATTGTTGTGCATTCGTCTATGTCAAGATCACAGGAAGTGCCCTGCCATCCAGACCAGCAATAACACGTACCGTTCACATTGTCACATGAGTGTGTATGCACAGAGCTGCAATTACACGTTTGGGTGCAATTGTCTCCATAGGTGTAGTTGTAGCATGCTAAAGAGAGAAAGTTCATGATTGTATTTGACATTACAAAATGAATTAAGGATGTATTGTGTTTTGGTTTTAAATCTTTAACGCTACGTTTATGATTTTTTTTCAAGCATTAAGGTTATGTGTATACATTACTTAATGTGCAGCGTACGCAACCTTTTCCAAATTACAAATTGCTTGTAAAAGACGGATCAACGTATTTGTCCACTTAGTGTCACGTATTGACCACTTTGACACGTTTTAATAAGTCGATGAGATTTATATAATATCATTTTAATTCATAATTATATTTCAAACCTCATAATAATAATTTAAAATAGCAATACAAGTGAGTACTGGACATAACTATGATTATCTAAAATGAACAATATCTAAATAATGCAATTTTACCGATAATCATCTTAGTAGTGACCAGGACGTTTACACCACCTTAGATAACTAGAGCTCCTAACCATTTGCAGAAAGTAAGACTAGAGGCTTGAAGAATAAGGGACACAGAAAAAACCGATAAAAGAACAAAACAAAAACATACACACGAATAACAATTATAATTATTTACCCATAACTAAATGTCTCAATTAATTCCCACGATAACCACTAACTTAATCATCTACAGTGCCGCTAAGATCAAAGTGGAAAACAATTGCTCGAAAACAAAGTGCAGGAAATGTTTAGTATGAATATCGAGAGGAAGCAATTAACTAGGAATATCAATTTTTCTTGCAAGGAAACAAAGAAAGAAACAGAAACTGCAAATATCATATATAAACGATGTGTAGGTTTATTCGAGTACAAAGAGGGCTTCCATTGACTTACAATTAATCTGCTTCCAACAGGAGTACCTAGTAGTCGAACTTGTACTTAAGACTTTAATTTTTAACAACATTTCTCGTGAGATCGGCAACAGACTTTCCTATTTTCAAGTTATCAGTCTTGGTTTGCTCCTCTGAGGATTTCCTGTTCTAAAGAGGAAGAAGAGGACATTCTGAAAGGCATTCTGCTTGCAGTAGTGCGTGTTGAGGTGGTTAGTTCCATATAGTGCTAGAGTTGTTTTAGATTTTGTTAGTTTATTTGTTTCTTAAGTCTCTGCCTATAGTGTTGTACAGAACGTTAAGTGCGTTTGTTTCAGAAAGAAAAGTGAAGAATGTTTTCTGGGTTAATTGTTCTCTGTGTGCGGCTCCAGACGAAGGAGTGTTGTTGTACTTGAGGGCATGGCATATCTGTAACAATGTTATAACTCGAGTCCTGAGCTATGGATATGCATCGATTTAATGCCCGTTAATGTAAGACAAGTTAGAGGAAGTTATATGGTGTGTTCGAATACAAAGTTTCAGCACTTGTCCAAATAAATTACAACAACAAAAATCTTTTCGAGCAAACTTACCAACACATGATTTGGATGAATTCGAAAGATATCCTGTTTGACATACACAATGGAAACTTCCGTTTGTATTGCTGCACTTCTCGAAGTTGCCCGTACAGTTGTGTGCCATAGTGGTGCACTCATCGATGTCAAGGTCACAGGAAATGCCGGTCCATCCGGGTTTGCAGTAGCACGTGCCGTTCACGTGATCACAAGAAAATGTGTTCGCAGAGTTACAGTTACATGTTTGGGTGCAGTTGTCTCCATAGGTGTAGTTACTGCATGCTGAAGGGGAAAAGGTCAACAACGATTAGAAGTTCACTCATGGATAGTGGTATGTTTTAATTTCTTCAGAAGGTAACACACTGACATTAGAGAATCATGAAACACACTTACCGACACATGCGTGGGATGAATTATAATAATATCCTGGTTGACACAAGCATTGAAAACCTCCATCCGTGTTACTACAGTTCTCGTAGTTACCAGTGCAGTTGTGTGTCATTGTTGTGCATTCGTCTATGTCAAGGTTACAGGAAGTGCCAGTCCATCCGGGATTGCAGTAGCACGTGCCATTCACGTGATCACAAGAAAGTGTATTCGCAGAGCTACAGTTACATGTTTGGGTGCAGTTGTCTCCATAGGTGTAGTTACTGCATGCTGAAGGGGAAAAGGTAAAGAATGTTTAGAAGTTCATTTATGGATGGTGGTTTGTTTTAAATTCTTCTGAAGGTAGCAGACAAATAATATTAAAGAATCATGTAACACACTTACCGACACATGCGTTGGATGAATTATAATAATATCCAGGTTGACACACACATTGAAAACCTCCATCCGTGTTACTACAGTTCTCGTAGTTACCAGAACAGTTGTGTGCCATTGTTGTGCATTCGTCTATGTCAAGGTTACAGGAAGTGCCAGTCCATCCGGGCCGGCAGTAGCACGTGCCGTTCACATTGTTACAAGAATCCGTATTCATAGAGCTACAGTTACATATGTTGGTGCAGTTATCTCCATAGGTGTAATTAGTGCATGCTAAAGAGAGAGAAAAGGAATCAAACAATAGTTTGCTGTTCTCAACTAGTTCGTGTCGGATATTGTATATCTAGAAGTTAAAATTCTTACATTATGCACTGGGTGTAAGCTGTCATTTACCAAAACTTGAAATAATCAATCGAAGCTATATATTCATACTTTCGTAGCAAAGTATACATTATCATTTACTTAATCATTCTGAACAGTACCAGTGATATCTAATCTCTAACACGTTAGAAGTACCCTACATAGTGTCAACTTACCACCACACTCCCACGAAGCATTGTAACTGAATCCCTTTTGACACGCGCATTCATATCTGCCAATTTTATTCCGGCATTCTTCGTTCAAACCAGAACAGTTGTGTGTTCCCTCAGTGCACTCATCAATATCTGCAAATGTTGTGCCAAGATGATTACGAAAGGAAATTCTCTAGAGTAATTCGACAGAATATCATAAATGACAGCATTCAGTAATGTAAGTGAGGATGGCGTCACACAATCAATCAGTTAATTCACCATTAAAGTAAAGTTCCATCTATCTTATCCGAACTTCAGCCACACCAAATTCAAATTGATTAGAGAATAGTATTACTTCAGCAGGAAAACTGTAATCACTGCCAGTTGACTGCTCGCGTTCTTTGCAAATTTTAACCATATATAATAAAATCTACTCATCCAAATAAGTCCAGTTTAGATTGCATCAGCAAATTCTTTCACATTCTCTTACTGAGTTGTTGTTTTAACTCTGATACTTACAAAACACACAGAACAGAAAGGTCATGCATGACATGCTGACATTAAGCAAGCAATATAATATTTAATTTACAAACTTGGAACAGACACCTCAGCTGTGACAAACATTTCTTTATCTTCGTAGGTGCTCCTACAAATTCCAGGCATATTTTGTGTTAGACAGACAGCTGAAGAACCAGATGACGTATAAACAATATATAAGTATTTCACTTACACGAGAAATGACAGGTATGTTTCCATTTACTTATCAATATATTTGTGTGTAAAAGATGAGGCCAGAGAGAAATGGAATTTTAGTTAAGTGCATGGGAACTCTTTAACAACATCTTAACTGGAATTGTGAGCAGTGGATAGGCCTAAGAGAGTTCATGTATGTACGTCAATTTATATATATTACAAAGAAGATTTATTTCCTAACTCACCATCGCAGACGTTGGACGAATTATAACGAAATCCTGGTTGACACACACAATCAAAACCACCATCCGTGTTACTGCAGTTCTCGAAGTTCCCCGTACAGTTGTGTGCCATTGTTGTGCATTCGTCTATGTCAAGATCACAGGAAGTGCCCTGCCATCCAGACCAGCAATAACACGTACCGTTCACATTGTCACATGAGTGTGTATGCACAGAGCTGCAATTACACGTTTGGGTGCAATTGTCTCCATAGGTGTAGTTGTAGCATGCTAAAGAGAGAAAGTTCATGATTGTATTTGACATTACAAAATGAATTAAGGATGTATTGTGTTTTGGTTTTAAATCTTTAACGCTACGTTTATGATTTTTTTTCAAGCATTAAGGTTATGTGTATACATTACTTAATGTGCAGCGTACGCAACCTTTTCCAAATTACAAATTGCTTGTAAAAGACGGATCAACGTATTTGTCCACTTAGTGTCACGTATTGACCACTTTGACACGTTTTAATAAGTCGATGAGATTTATATAATATCATTTTAATTCATAATTATATTTCAAACCTCATAATAATAATTTAAAATAGCAATACAAGTGAGTACTGGACATAACTATGATTATCTAAAATGAACAATATCTAAATAATGCAATTTTACCGATAATCATCTTAGTAGTGACCAGGACGTTTACACCACCTTAGATAACTAGAGCTCCTAACCATTTGCAGAAAGTAAGACTAGAGGCTTGAAGAATAAGGGACACAGAAAAAACCGATAAAAGAACAAAACAAAAACATACACACGAATAACAATTATAATTATTTACCCATAACTAAATGTCTCAATTAATTCCCACGATAACCACTAACTTAATCATCTACAGTGCCGCTAAGATCAAAGTGGAAAACAATTGCTCGAAAACAAAGTGCAGGAAATGTTTAGTATGAATATCGAGAGGAAGCAATTAACTAGGAATATCAATTTTTCTTGCAAGGAAACAAAGAAAGAAACAGAAACTGCAAATATCATATATAAACGATGTGTAGGTTTATTCGATGACAAAGAGGGCTTCCATTGACTTACAATTAATCTGCTTCCAACAGGAGTACCTAGTAGTCGAACTTGTACTTAAGACTTTAATTTTTAACAACATTTCTCGTGAGATCGGCAACAGACTTTCCTATTTTCAAGTTATCAGTCTTGGTTTGCTCCTCTGAGGATTTCCTGTTCTAAAGAGGAAGAAGAGGACATTCTGAAAGGCATTCTGCTTGCAGTAGTGCGTGTTGAGGTGGTTAGTTCCATATAGTGCTAGAGTTGTTTTAGATTTTGTTAGTTTATTTGTTTCTTAAGTCTCTGCCTATAGTGTTGTACAGAACGTTAAGTGCGTTTGTTTCAGAAAGAAAAGTGAAGAATGTTTTCTGGGTTAATTGTTCTCTGTGTGCGGCTCCAGACGAAGGAGTGTTGTTGTACTTGAGGGCATGGCATATCTGTAACAATGTTATAACTCGAGTCCTGAGCTATGGATATGCATCGATTTAATGCCCGTTAATGTAAGACAAGTTAGAGGAAGTTATATGGTGTGTTCGAATACAAAGTTTCAGCACTTGTCCAAATAAATTACAACAACAAAAATCTTTTCGAGCAAACTTACCAACACATGATTTGGATGAATTCGAAAGATATCCTGTTTGACATACACAATGGAAACTTCCGTTTGTATTGCTGCACTTCTCGAAGTTGCCCGTACAGTTGTGTGCCATAGTGGTGCACTCATCGATGTCAAGGTCACAGGAAATGCCGGTCCATCCGGGTTTGCAGTAGCACGTGCCGTTCACGTGATCACAAGAAAATGTGTTCGCAGAGTTACAGTTACATGTTTGGGTGCAGTTGTCTCCATAGGTGTAGTTACTGCATGCTGAAGGGGAAAAGGTCAACAACGATTAGAAGTTCACTCATGGATAGTGGTATGTTTTAATTTCTTCAGAAGGTAACACACTGACATTAGAGAATCATGAAACACACTTACCGACACATGCGTGGGATGAATTATAATAATATCCTGGTTGACACAAGCATTGAAAACCTCCATCCGTGTTACTACAGTTCTCGTAGTTACCAGTGCAGTTGTGTGTCATTGTTGTGCATTCGTCTATGTCAAGGTTACAGGAAGTGCCAGTCCATCCGGGATTGCAGTAGCACGTGCCATTCACGTGATCACAAGAAAGTGTATTCGCAGAGCTACAGTTACATGTTTGGGTGCAGTTGTCTCCATAGGTGTAGTTACTGCATGCTGAAGGGGAAAAGGTAAAGAATGTTTAGAAGTTCATTTATGGATGGTGGTTTGTTTTAAATTCTTCTGAAGGTAGCAGACAAATAATATTAAAGAATCATGTAACACACTTACCGACACATGCGTTGGATGAATTATAATAATATCCAGGTTGACACACACATTGAAAACCTCCATCCGTGTTACTACAGTTCTCGTAGTTACCAGAACAGTTGTGTGCCATTGTTGTGCATTCGTCTATGTCAAGGTTACAGGAAGTGCCAGTCCATCCGGGCCGGCAGTAGCACGTGCCGTTCACATTGTTACAAGAATCCGTATTCATAGAGCTACAGTTACATATGTTGGTGCAGTTATCTCCATAGGTGTAATTAGTGCATGCTAAAGAGAGAGAAAAGGAATCAAACAATAGTTTGCTGTTCTCAACTAGTTCGTGTCGGATATTGTATATCTAGAAGTTAAAATTCTTACATTATGCACTGGGTGTAAGCTGTCATTTACCAAAACTTGAAATAATCAATCGAAGCTATATATTCATACTTTCGTAGCAAAGTATACATTATCATTTACTTAATCATTCTGAACAGTACCAGTGATATCTAATCTCTAACACGTTAGAAGTACCCTACATAGTGTCAACTTACCACCACACTCCCACGAAGCATTGTAACTGAATCCCTTTTGACACGCGCATTCATATCTGCCAATTTTATTCCGGCATTCTTCGTTCAAACCAGAACAGTTGTGTGTTCCCTCAGTGCACTCATCAATATCTGCAAATGTTGTGCCAAGATGATTACGAAAGGAAATTCTCTAGAGTAATTCGACAGAATATCATAAATGACAGCATTCAGTAATGTAAGTGAGGATGGCGTCACACAATCAATCAGTTAATTCACCATTAAAGTAAAGTTCCATCTATCTTATCCGAACTTCAGCCACACCAAATTCAAATTGATTAGAGAATAGTATTACTTCAGCAGGAAAACTGTAATCACTGCCAGTTGACTGCTCGCGTTCTTTGCAAATTTTAACCATATATAATAAAATCTACTCATCCAAATAAGTCCAGTTTAGATTGCATCAGCAAATTCTTTCACATTCTCTTACTGAGTTGTTGTTTTAACTCTGATACTTACAAAACACACAGAACAGAAAGGTCATGCATGACATGCTGACATTAAGCAAGCAATATAATATTTAATTTACAAACTTGGAACAGACACCTCAGCTGTGACAAACATTTCTTTATCTTCGTAGGTGCTCCTACAAATTCCAGGCATATTTTGTGTTAGACAGACAGCTGAAGAACCAGATGACGTATAAACAATATATAAGTATTTCACTTACACGAGAAATGACAGGTATGTTTCCATTTACTTATCAATATATTTGTGTGTAAAAGATGAGGCCAGAGAGAAATGGAATTTTAGTTAAGTGCATGGGAACTCTTTAACAACATCTTAACTGGAATTGTGAGCAGTGGATAGGCCTAAGAGAGTTCATGTATGTACGTCAATTTATATATATTACAAAGAAGATTTATTTCCTAACTCACCATCGCAGACGTTGGACGAATTATAACGAAATCCTGGTTGACACACACAATCAAAACCACCATCCGTGTTACTGCAGTTCTCGAAGTTCCCCGTACAGTTGTGTGCCATTGTTGTGCATTCGTCTATGTCAAGATCACAGGAAGTGCCCTGCCATCCAGACCAGCAATAACACGTACCGTTCACATTGTCACATGAGTGTGTATGCACAGAGCTGCAATTACACGTTTGGGTGCAATTGTCTCCATAGGTGTAGTTGTAGCATGCTAAAGAGAGAAAGTTCATGATTGTATTTGACATTACAAAATGAATTAAGGATGTATTGTGTTTTGGTTTTAAATCTTTAACGCTACGTTTATGATTTTTTTTCAAGCATTAAGGTTATGTGTATACATTACTTAATGTGCAGCGTACGCAACCTTTTCCAAATTACAAATTGCTTGTAAAAGACGGATCAACGTATTTGTCCACTTAGTGTCACGTATTGACCACTTTGACACGTTTTAATAAGTCGATGAGATTTATATAATATCATTTTAATTCATAATTATATTTCTAACCTCATAATAATAATTTAAAATAGCAATACAAGTGAGTACTGGACATAACTATGATTATCTAAAATGAACAATATCTAAATAATGCAATTTTACCGATAATCATCTTAGTAGTGACCAGGACGTTTACACCACCTTAGATAACTAGAGCTCCTAACCATTTGCAGAAAGTAAGACTAGAGGCTTGAAGAATAAGGGACACAGAAAAAACCGATAAAAGAACAAAACAAAAACATACACACGAATAACAATTATAATTATTTACCCATAACTAAATGTCTCAATTAATTCCCACGATAACCACTAACTTAATCATCTACAGTGCCGCTAAGATCAAAGTGGAAAACAATTGCTCGAAAACAAAGTGCAGGAAATGTTTAGTATGAATATCGAGAGGAAGCAATTAACTAGGAATATCAATTTTTCTTGCAAGGAAACAAAGAAAGAAACAGAAACTGCAAATATCATATATAAACGATGTGTAGGTTTATTCGAGTACAAAGAGGGCTTCCATTGACTTACAATTAATCTGCTTCCAACAGGAGTACCTAGTAGTCGAACTTGTACTTAAGACTTTAATTTTTAACAACATTTCTCGTGAGATCGGCAACAGACTTTCCTATTTTCAAGTTATCAGTCTTGGTTTGCTCCTCTGAGGATTTCCTGTTCTAAAGAGGAAGAAGAGGACATTCTGAAAGGCATTCTGCTTGCAGTAGTGCGTGTTGAGGTGGTTAGTTCCATATAGTGCTAGAGTTGTTTTAGATTTTGTTAGTTTATTTGTTTCTTAAGTCTCTGCCTATAGTGTTGTACAGAACGTTAAGTGCGTTTGTTTCAGAAAGAAAAGTGAAGAATGTTTTCTGGGTTAATTGTTCTCTGTGTGCGGCTCCAGACGAAGGAGTGTTGTTGTACTTGAGGGCATGGCATATATGTAACAATGTTATAACTCCAGTCGTGAACTATGGATATCCGTAGATTTAATGCCCGTTAATGTAAGACAAGTTAGAGGAAGTTATATGGTGTGTTCGAATACAAAGTTTCAGCACTTGTCCAAATAAATTACAACAACAAAAATCTTTTCGAGCAAACTTACCAACACATGATTTGGATGAATTCGAAAGATATCCTGTTTGACATACACAATGGAAACTTCCGTTTGTATTGCTGCACTTCTCGAAGTTGCCCGTACAGTTGTGTGCCATAGTGGTGCACTCATCGATGTCAAGGTCACAGGAAATGCCGGTCCATCCGGGTTTGCAGTAGCACGTGCCGTTCACGTGATCACAAGAAAATGTGTTCGCAGAGTTACAGTTACATGTTTGGGTGCAGTTGTCTCCATAGGTGTAGTTACTGCATGCTGAAGGGGAAAAGGTCAACAACGATTAGAAGTTCACTCATGGATAGTGGTATGTTTTAATTTCTTCAGAAGGTAACACACTGACATTAGAGAATCATGAAACACACTTACCGACACATGCGTGGGATGAATTATAATAATATCCTGGTTGACACAAGCATTGAAAACCTCCATCCGTGTTACTACAGTTCTCGTAGTTACCAGTGCAGTTGTGTGTCATTGTTGTGCATTCGTCTATGTCAAGGTTACAGGAAGTGCCAGTCCATCCGGGATTGCAGTAGCACGTGCCACTCACGTGATCACAAGAAAGTGTATTCGCAGGGCTACAGTTACATGTTTGGGTGCAGTTGTCTCCATAGGTGTAGTTACTGCATGCTGAAGGGGAAAAGGTCAAGGATATTTAGAAGTTCATTTATGGATAGTGGTTTGTTTTAAATTCTTCTGAAGGTAACAGACAAATAATATTAACGAATCATGTAACACACTTACCGACACATGCGTGGGATGAATTATAATAATATCCAGGTTGACACACACATTGAAAACCACCATCCGTGTTAGTGCAGTTCTCGTAGTCACCAGAACAGTTGTGTGCCATTGTTGTGCATTCGTCTATGTCAAGGTTACATGAAGTGCCAGTCCATCCGGGCCGGCAGTAGCACGTGCCGTTCACATTGTTACAAGAATCCGTATTCAAAGAGCTACAGTTACATATGTTGGTGCAGTTATCTCCATAGGTGTAATTAGTGCATGCTAAAGAGAGAGAAAAGGAATCAAACAATAGTTTGCTGTTCTCAACTAGTTCGTGTCGGATATTGTATATCTAGACGTTAAAATTCTTATATTATGCACTGGGTGTAAGCTGTCATTTACCAAAACTAAAACTTGAAACAATCAATCGAAACTATATATTCATACTTTCGTAGCAAAGTATACATTATCATTTACTTAATCATTCTGAACAGCACCAGTGATATCTAATCTCTAACACGTTACCAGTACCCTACATAGTGTCAACTTACCAACACACTCCCACGAAGCATCGTAACTGAATCCCTTTTGACACGCGCATTCATAACCGCCAAGTTTATTCCGGCATTCTTCGTTCAAACCATGACAGCTGTGTGTTCCCTCAGTGCACTCATCAATATCTGCAAATGTCGTGCCAAGATGATTACGAAAGGAAATTCTCTAGAGTAATTCGACAGAATATCATAAATGACAGCATTCAGTAATGTAAGTGAGGATGGCGTCACACAATCAATCAGTTAATTCACCATTAAAGTAAAGTTCCATCTATCTTGACCGAATTTCAGCCACACCAAATTCAAATTGATTAGAGAATAGTATTACTTCAGCAGGAAAACTGTAATCACTGCCAGTTGACTGCTCGCGTTCTTTGCAAATTTTAACCATTGGATACTAAAATCTACTCATCCACATAATTCCGATTTAGATTGCATCAGCAAATTCTTTCACATTCTCTTACTGAGTTGTTGTTTTAACTCTGATAGTTACAAAACACACAGAACAGCAAGGTCATGCATGACATGCTGACATTAAGCAAGTAATATAATATTTAATTTACAAACTTGGAACAGACAACTCAGCTCTGTCAAACATTTCTTTATCTTCGTAGGTGTTCCTACAAATTCCAGGCAGATTTCGTGTTAGAGTGACGGCTGAACAACCAGATGACGTATAAACAGTATATAAGTATTTCACTTACGCGATAAATGATAGGTATGTTTCCATTTACGTATCAATATATTTGTCTGTAAAAGATGAGGCCAGAGAGAAATGGAATTTTAGTTAAGTGCATGGGAACTCTTTAACAACATCTTAACTGGAAGTGTGAGCAGTGGATAGGCCTACGAGGGTTCATGTATGCACGTCAATTTAGATATATATTACAAAGAAGATTTATTTCCGAACTCACCATCACAGACGTTGGACGGAGTATAACGAAATCCTGGTTGACACACACATTCAAAACCACCATCCGTGTTACTGCAGTTCTCGAAGTTCCCCGTACAGTTGTGTGCCGTTGTTGTGCATTCGTCTATGTCAAGATCACAGGAAGTGCCCTGCCATCCAGACCAGCAATAGCACGTACCGTTCACATTGTCACATGAGTGTGTATGCACAGAGCTGCAATTACACGTTTGGGTGCAATTGTCTCCATAGGTGTAGTTGTAGCATGCTAAAGAGAGAAAGTTCATGATGGTATTTGACATTACAAAATGAATTAAGGATGTATTGTGTTTTGGTTTTAAATCTTTAACGCTACGTTTATGATTTTTTTTCAAGCATTAAGGTTATGTGTATACATTACTTAATGTGCAGCGTACGCAACCTTTTCCAAATTACAAATTGCTTGTAAAAGACGGATCAACGTATTTGTCCACTTAGTGTCACGTATTGACCACTTTGACACGTTTTAATAAGTCGCTGAGAATATAAAATCATTTTAATTCATAATTATATTTCAAACCTCATAATAATAATTTAAAATAGCTATACAAGTTAGTACTGGACATAACTATGATTCTCTAAAATGAACACTATCTAAATAATGCAATTTTACCGATAATCATCTTAGTAGTGACCAGGACGTTTACACCACCTTAGATAACTAGAGCTCATAACCATTTGCAGAAAGTAAGACTAGAGACTTGAAAAATAAGGGACACAGAAAAAAACCGATAAATGAACAAAACAAACACACACACACGAATATCAATTATAATTATTTACCCATAACTATATGTCTCAATTAATTCCCACGATAACCACTAACTTAATCACATACAGTGCCGCTAAGATCAAAGTGGAAAACAATTGCTCGAAAACAAAGTGCAGGAAATGTTTAGTATGAATATCGAGAGGAAGCAATTAACTAGGAAAAGTAATTTTTCTTGCAAGGAAACAAAGAAAGAAACAGAAACTGCAAATATCATATATAAACGATGTGTACGTTTATTCGAGTACAAAGAGGGCTTCCATTGACTTACAATTAATCTGCTTCCAACAGGAGTACCTAGTAGTCGAATTTGTACTTAAGACTTTAATTTTTAACTACATTTCTCGTGAGATCGGCAACAGACTTTCCTATTTTCATGTTATCAGACTTGGTTTGCTCCTCTGAGGATTTCCTGTTCTAAAGAGGAAGAAGAGGACATTCTGAAAGGCATTCTGCTTGCAGTAGTGCATGTTGAGATGGTTAGTTTCATATAGTGCTAGTGTTGTTTTAGATTTTGTTAGTTTATTTGTTTCTTAAGTTTCTGCCTATAGTGTTGTACAGAACGTTAAGTGCGTTTGTTTCAGAAAGAAAAGTGAAGAATGTTTTCTGGGTTAATTGTTCTCTGTGTGCGGCTCCAGACGAAGGAGTGTTGTTGTACTTGAGGGCATGGCATATCTGTAACAATGTTATAACTCGAGTCCTGAGCTATGGATATGCATCGATTTAATGCCCGTTAATGTAAGACAAGTTAGAGGAAGTTATATGGTGTGTTCGAATACAAAGTTTAAGCACTTGTCCAAATAAATTACAACAACAAAAATCTTTTCGAGCAAACTTACCAACACATGAATTGGATGAATTCGAAAGATATCCTGTTTGACATACACAATGGAAACTTCCGTTTGTATTGCTGCACTTCTCGAAGTTGCCCGTACAGTTGTGTGCCATTGTGGTGCACTCATCGATGTCAAGGTCACAGGAAATGCCGGTCCATCCGGGTTTGCAGTAGCACGTGCCGTTCACGTGATCACAAGAAAATGTGTTCGCAGAGTTACAGTTACATGTTTGGGTGCAGTTGTCTCCATAGGTGTAGTTACTGCATGCTGAAGGGGAAAAGGTCAACAACGATTAGAAGTTCACTCATGGATAGTGGCATGTTTTAATTTCTTCAGAAGGTAACACACTGACATTAGAGAATCATGAAACACACTTACCGACACATGCGTGGGATGAATTATAATAATATCCTGGTTGACACACGCATTGAAAACCTCCATCCGTGTTACTACAGTTCTCGTAGTCACCAGTGCAGTTGTGTGTCATTGTTGTGCATTCGTCTATGTCAAGGTTACAGGAAGTGCCAGCCCATCCGGGATTGCAGTAGCACGTGCCATTCACGTGATTACAAGAAAGTGTATTCGCAGGGCTACAGTTACATGTTTGGGTGCAGTTGTCTCCATAGGTGTAGTTACTGCATGCTGAAGGGGAAAAGGTCAACAACGATTAGAAGTTCACTCATGGATAGTGGTATGTTTTAATTTATTCAGAAGGTAACACACTGACATTAGAGAATCATGAAACACACTTACGGACATACACAATGGTTTGAAATCTTTCACACTAAGCTTATAATTATTTTTCAAGTATTAAGATTTTATGTATACATTACTTAGAGTAAGGCGTACGAAACCTTTTAAAATTTACAAATTGCTTTTCAAATACGAATCAACCTATTTTTCCCCTTAGTGTCTGGTATATAACACTTTATCACGTCTTATTATGTCGCTGAAAAGATAAAAGCATTTTAGTTCATATTAAATTTCAATCCTATTAATAATAATTTAAAATAGCAATATAAATTAGTACCGGTTTTATCTAATCTCTTACACGTTACCAGTTCCCTACATAGAGTCACCTTACCACCACACTCCCTAGAAGAATTGTAACTGAATCCCGTTTGACACGTGCAGTCATAACTGCCAATTTTGTTCCGGCATTCTTCGTTCAAAACTGTACAGTTGTGTGTTCCCTCAGTGCACTCATCAATATCTGCAAATGTTGTACCAAATGAGTAGAAATGGAAATTCTCCAGCGTAATTCGACAGAATATCATAAAAGACAGCATTCAGTATTGTAATTGTGAAACCATATTTCAAGGTGAGAATGTATCATAGGCACTGAATACAGAATGCAATCAAATGATTAATAATATCTCTGAACGGATTCGTGAAAGAAGAAAATGATTACTATTTACCGAAAGTAATTTTCTCGACAATCCTCTTCGTACTGACAAGAATACGTACTTGCAGTTGAAAGGTCATAAAATGTAACTTAACATAAGCTGCTTTACATCATTACTATCGGGTATTCGTTTTAACAAATTTCTTTAATTTTGAGTAGCCGATTGAAATTGTATCTTCAGACCTTTTAGTATTTTATGTGATATAAATTTCTTTAGGTGAGTATATTGTATTCCTGTCCTTCTATGACTTATGTTGTCGTAACGTATTTCAACCGTGTATGTATATAGTATATTGTTTGCTGAAAGAACATTGTGTGATGTATTGGAGGTATCCTTTACAATTTAAGTTAATGTATTTCTATGAGTATATCATATATTAATACTGGAACATAACTGTTTGTTCAAATTTCCTTTACTTGTTTGAGCGAACCGAGTATATCGTGAATAGCACAGGTCGAGCTATGTTTCTTACTTATGTCTTTTAGCCGACATGTCATTTTGTATTGTCTTGTGAAGAGTTATTCATTCAATTAATTATTTATTTAAACGTTTTAAAACCGATATAAATCTTCTTTTCGTCATTCGTTTCGTATTATGGTGAAAGCTTCACAGATAATGTTTGAAATTTACACCAGATAGTGCAGATGTTAATATGGCAGTTAACATCTCATAAAGAAAGGAAGGGTGTGTGTGGCAGAGTAAATTTGCCTATCACTATTACTAAACTTAATTGTTAAATTGTCAAAGTGACCCGAACTTGGTCACTCCTTAAATGGTATCTTTTGAAAGTGTCAAATTTGGAATTAATCAATTCAAGAGGAGTAGAGGCTAGAAATTGCTGACGTAACACAAACTAGTTTCAACTGGATGGGTAGATTTTATGACTAATAGTCCCGCAATTGTTCATAACTAATCCTTACATTGTGAATGAATAATATATGTCTTTGTTGAAGAAGTACTCTATTCTAATCACTGAGAAGCTGGAGTCTCGTCATAAAGGCGATCGGTACTTTATATCACAACCAATAAATAGTGTGGCATTTGCGTCACACTACCAATCACTTAATTTATCATTAACGAAAAGATACATATATCATTAGATAATATTATTGCTTCAGCAGGAATACATTGATCTCTAGCCATTGGCTGGTCGCATTCTTTGTAAATCTTAACCAATATATAATAAAGACTACACTTCTAAAATAAGACCGGTTTAGTTTTCATAGGCAAATTCTTTCACATTCTTTTAATGAGATTTTTTTAAAATTTAACTCTGCTAATTGCATACACATACTACCCGAAGATCATGACTCGCTGACACTAAGCATGTAGTATAATATTCTAAACCTAATTGTTAAATTGTCAATGTGACCCGAACTTGGGTGTCTCCTTATGATTATATGATGTAAATTTTGAAGCAATCAACTCACGTGGAGGATAGGCTGGAAGTTGCTGATGCAACCCAAATAAGTTCCTACTGGATGAAAGTTTTTTACGACTATTAGTCTCACAGGAGTTCATCCAATCTCTGTCTTAAGATTTTTAATTGTCTTATGAATAGTTATTTATTTAATTAAATATTCTGGAACAAAACGGAATGATATTCCTTAACATATTGAAACTGACAATGTCCACCAACATGATATTCCGAAACACAACCAAAACTAACACTAAATATGATTTCCCGAAACACAACTAAAACTATCACTAAAATATATCTTTAACCACAGTTTGACTAAAAATACATTCCTACATGGTTTTCCGAAACACAATCAAAACTAACACACCAATGATATTCCGAAACATACTGAAACTAACAATGCTCTCATACAAGATGTCCCGAAACAACAACCGAATCTAACAACCACAATTATATTCCTAAACTCAATGAAACTAACAATGAACTCCAAAATTATTTCTCAAATCAGAACCAAATCTAACATCAAACTGATATTTTCAAACTCAATCAAACCTAATGCCAAATGATATATTCTAAAACCACAACCAACGCTTATTACCAAAATGATATCAGGAAACAAACAAAACTAACATAAAAATTATATCCCGATGCACAGCAACACTAAAAATGCCCTCCATCATTAAATTCAGAAGCACAACCAAATCTAACACCAACATAATATTCATGAAGACAATGAGACAAGCAATGCCCTCTAACATGATATCCCAAACCACAAGCTAAAATAATATTCCTAACCATAGTGAAACTAAAACCAAAGTGACAACCCTAAATACAATGGGACAAATGTCCTCAAACACAATCGAAATTAGCACCAAATGATATTTTTAAACATAACCGACATTAACTTCAATTGATATCCCTAAACATCACGTATGGGGCCGCTCAAAATGTTTTGTATCCCGTCCCACTTGTATTGAATTTAATCGTACATTCTTTTGTACAATTTCTTGTAATCATGCATTATTATTTCTGTAATGTTGTTATAATCGTACATTCTTTTCTGCACACAAAATATGTTATTTGTTGTGTAACCCAATGCCAGATGTGGCAAAGTAAATTTGCCTATCCCTATTTCAAAATTTAAATTGTTAAGAGTAACCCGACCGTGGCATATATTATGAAGGTGGTTTTGAAAGTGTCTGAGTTGGAGTAAGCACATGAGTTGAGAATGTGCTAGAAATTGCTGATGTAGTGCAAACTAGTTAAACAGGGTGAGTAGTTTTATTACCCAATGGTTAAGATTTACGAGAACAAGACCAGCCACTGGGCTGAGATATAAAAGTTTACCTGCTGTAGAAAAATATATTGTCTGATCACTTGAATTTGAAGTGGCAAAGAAGTATGGTCTTGAAATGCAGTCATTAGCATTAGCTTGGTGGTTGAGAGTGAATGGATTTAGAAATATTTCGTGATTTTTTTAATATTAATATATTGTACTTGTGTTGTACGTAGTGATGTATTATATGAGTAGATTATTATTTCTACAAAAGTTTGAATTATGATGCTTATGTGTAGTATGCTAACACTTGAAACTGTTTTGATAATGCTGTATTTATTATCCTGTGTGCATCTGGCTAATAAATACTGTTACAGGAAATTGTAAGATGAGACTAGAATGTAAGAAGGAATAGAGTTATAACGTATCAAATTAGAAACTTAGGTTTGCCCCCTAATTATAGTTTACAGGTTATACACAGGAATCATCTGTCACAATATACGTGTAAAGGAATACACTTGATGTACAGTGGTGAGATATGCTGACTACATGAGTAATTTCTGGTATGAAGAAGTACTGGAATTGCTGTAATCGTTATTATGTTTGTGAGCTGGCTTGGCAGAGAAATATCAGAGTGGATCGAGAGAATAAATAGTATAACAGTGTTTTCAACGTGTGTGGAGAGAGATACATGCAAATTGAACTTGTGACTTTGATACGGAAGAAGCACATAAAAAGGACAAGTGTGGCTTCATCTATACAAGGTTACGTAAAAAAATATTATTGCTTATCTCTAGCAACTCAATTTCTGTTCTCTGACAAGAACTATCATGTGATTTGTAATGACTGGTTGAAAGGTATTTTTCTGTATAATAGTGTATAAAATATATAAATTATTTGAAAGTTATTTCGTGGAAACATTGATGCCAGCTAATATATTTCTTGTAATTTTTCATAAGTGTATGTGATTGTTGATTTAATAAATTTATTGTTAAAGGTATTGACTTTCTTATGCATATTGATATTTGATAATATTATGTTAGAGGAGTAAGTGGGTGGATGTGGGCTATCTAAATATAGATTAAAAACGGATTTGTCTTCTCTTTTAATAATACGTTCCATCTACAGTAGTATTGTGTTACAGTAAATGTTGTCTTAATGCCGTGGAAGAAAGAAACATTTACAGCACCTGCATATCCGCCAAGTGAGAGACGAGTGGTGTCTGCTGGAGTATCATTAATGAAATAAAATAAGATTATCATCACCTGTAATTAGTAAGGATGATTAATTAATTAATAATAATATCATCCTAGAATTTGCGTCACACCAGTTCTTACTCTTATTGTACTAAGGGTGGGGGAGGAAGGGAGATAAGATGAATTTGCGGAAAATATGCTAACGTGAGCTTGATGCAGGGTATGTTAGGAACGAGGTGATGAGAGAATACTTATCTTGAAGGATGTATCCACAGCAATAGTCAACACATTCTAATTGGGAAGTTGGGGCAATGTCCCAGTGTGTTCAAGTGTTGTAAAGGGTAGGAAGAATTCAGGTCTAGTGGAGATACTATTAAGTCTAACTTCAAAAGTCTGCATAGGGACACGACAAGATGAAACAGTCGCACTTGCAATCACATTCTTCGCAAGAAATATTCTACTGACCTTTACACTCTCCACTGACGTCAACATAGCCATTCTGACAGTCACACATGTAACGGAGTCGTGTGTTGACACACACCCGACTGTTGTTACACGAATACAGCGAGGGGTTGCTACACCAGTCCATTTCTGCCGAATAAATTTAAAATGTTGGTCTTTTAAATAATTAGTACAAAATTTTAACCCTTTAAATAAATTAGTACAAATTTGTTAACCCTTTAGATTTTTCTTTTACAAATTTAACTCTTTAAATAATTATTACAATTTTAACCCATTACGTAAATATTACACATTTTAACAGTTAAACTATATATTACATTCCTTTACCCCTTCACAAAGTTATTTCATCTTTTAACAATTTAATAGTTATTACAAACTTTATCCATTTAAACAATTATTTTACAAAATTGTTAATCTTTATCTTCAGTGGATATGGACTCTGTTAAGTGACATAATATGGCAAATGTAATATGTGTAAATTTACAACTATGTCATTGTATAGAAAACTTGTTTATTAATTGTCATTTTACAACTAGGTCATTATGTAGCAAACATTTCTGGTAAGTATAAATTTAATAATGTCATTATATAGCAAACGTGTATGTTATGTATACATTTGCATCCATTTAATTATGTGGCTAACTTTTTCACGGAGAATAAATGTACAGTCATGTCACAATATAGCAAATTTACAATCATGTCATTATATACTAGACTTTTAATCTCATCATGGTCATATTTACACCTAACAGTAAGCTTGTGCTAATCCGGAATTTCACTGAAATCATAATTAGTTCTTTTATTAAAAAATAGTTTGTAATGGCATACTTACTCCTTTAAAAATTATATTATTATATAATTGCATACAGTGCTCCTCTAATTGTTGTAAAGAACTGTTCTCAGTATTATAACATAGTATGTACTTCACTCAGTATTACAATTATTACAAGCTAAATTCAATTCAGAACTATAATTATAACAAATTTTAAAATCCATTTTATATCATATTTTTAACAAGCTATATTTCACTCAATATTATATGAATTATGCTCCAGTAAATGCTATAGTTATAACACATTACTTTACATTCAATATTATAACTTTAATAAGCTGTTCTCCCCTCAGTATTTTCATTAATATAAGCTACACTCAGTCAGTGTTACAAATATTATAAGCTAAATTTCACTTCTGTAATAATTAATAATGTGAACAGTATATTTTAGAATATTTTGAACAGGAGAGAAATGCCTCATAAATTCTGGAGATTATATTTTCTATCTATAATATAATGCACCTCTCACATATGAATGTGGATCAGAAGAATGGTCTCCATGTACATCTACTCTTCCCAATTTTAGCCTTCCTATTATAGGCAAATAAGATGGTTATGCACTGACCTGATACGTATTCCAAACAACTTGGAGTGGACACCTATACTCAAAGTCCCTTTATGTCCAACTTACTAAGTATTAAATGAAGCCCCAAACACTACAAGATCCTTTTTATATTTCTCATAAATATTGGATGTTAACAAGAAATAAAATGTATTGTCAAGGTAAATTTATTTGCACACACTACACAACATAATTATAGCATTAAATCAAATATAAAACGTGCATAACAATCACAATTTTCATAACAGCATGATATAAGACAGAGATTAGATAAATAATTATGTTAAGGTTGACTTGAACTGAATTTGTAGAATGTGTCTCTCCTGACCAATTGGTGGTGGTAGGATTAAAGATGAGTGATGTCAGAGAATCATACATTCATCCTTGACCATTCATTTAGGTAGAATGTCAGCTGTAGTTTACTTGCAATGCATAATCAAGCGTAGAGTAAGGACTGACAAGGAAGAGAAGGAACCTCAAAGAAGCAGCACTGCCAATTTCTTATAAGGCAAAATTATTTGTAAGTGTTTTAACTTAACTCACATTATTTATCTCTTCCTTTAACAACTCATCAGATTTATCTTCATAAGTACAGAGTTCAATTATTTGGCTCTCTCATCCTTGTAAACAATGAAATTGTACTACATTCTTTTCATTTCAAATTATCGTACTTATCAATACAAAGTCGAGTGTCAATAAACAAAGTAGTATTTCATACTTATGCTTAAAAAATCGCGCAATTAATACAAGGACATTGGACTGAGATGTAGATATGTCATATTAGGGCATGCTACCAAGTTTGCAAATAGTAGCTACATACATTTAGTTGCACATATACATTAATAATAAATTTAATATGTGCTCGTATTGGAATAAGAATATAAATTAGAAAATATCTAAGCATTATAAAGCATCGCTCACAATTGTACACATGAATAAAATTTATTAATATAAGCTGGAAGTAAATATTTACAAGCATAAATTTATAACTCTGAATTTATTTTAAACTCACAATATGGCCTTTACCATGTACATGCACTTAAATGGGGACATTAAAACCAAATTCATCTTGATACATTTGAGAAATTTTGAACAGTAATTAGCACAAGAAATATTTTCTGCAAGTGCAGTTAGCTCCTATACTTCACAAATCATTATTCAGATACAGATGGTCAGTAATTGGTCAGTTATGATATGCTTCTCTGTCTGCTAACTATGGTCACTCAGTGTCACTTTCTGCCATAATTAATGCAGTTAAAATAGCAATTCATAGTGGGTAGAAATGGTTATTTTAGGAGGCATTTGCTGTGGAATTTCTAAATGTGGCTTAAAATCCTTATAGTGTGGAATATCACCCCCGGTGAGTGTTTTACTTACAATCTAGACACAAATGCTTTCATTATGTTTGCAACATGTTGCAGAGCTACTTTAAAATTATGTACATTAGAATTAATAACTGGAAGGAAATGCATTATCTTTTACAATATAATGTTCATATATAAAATATACATAGAATAAAGTGACAAATAGAGGAAATGGTGAAAATACTTGTCAATCATTCTATAAAACTAATGGCTTTCCATATTACTGGTGTTATTCATCCATCATGAAGAATATATTTGCGCATGAATGTATATATGAGTTTTAGTGTGTATTTGTATGTGTATGTGTGTGTGTGTGTGTGTGTGTGTGTGTGTGTGTGTGTGTGTGTGTGTGTGTGTGTGTGTGTGTGTGTGTGAGTGTGTGTGTGTGTGTGTGAGAGAGAGAGAGAGAGAGAGAGAGAGAGAGAGAACGGGATGATATAAGATATATAAATATAAAATAAGAAAACAAAATGGACGTATACCGCCTGTGTTGAATGAAGTAGCATTCAGTGTCCTGAATATCCCGGTGTAGCCCTTGATATTGACGACATTGTTAGTGAAATTAATGTATCCTTGCTGTTCCATTTTCAGGACGTTTTGGCCCACTTTCAGGATGGTGTCATCAGTGACGTTGACGGTGAATATAACTGAGTACACCACAACAGTACTCCCATTTCTGCAGTGACATAAAATAATGACTGAGGAGTGACATAGAGTGGATTCCAAAGAAATAAACTGAATATATGTTTTAATACAATTAATGAATGCTTTCTTGTTTCAAATGTTTACCTGTTTTGTATTTAAAACTTGAGATTGCTTCAAAACAATATATATACTTTTTACTGGGACTTTAACAAAGAAAAACAAGTATATTTGAAACGCTTAGGTATGATAACTCATATGCCCCTGCATAAACAATATTTTAGAATACTGCACTGAGTTCCTTCCCTTTATATGTGATAACGCTGACCTGACTCAGGTAGAATTAGTTCAATTTGGCTTCATGCTAAGTCTATAGCAGTGACGTCAAACATATGTTCATTCAACTGTGTTAGCTTGAAATAGCCATAATTAAAAATGCATTCTCTTCAATTCACATTATTTCAAATAAAACGAGCAAGAAGCAATATACTTTACAACCTCTGTGTTGATTGGTCGTTACTTTAGAACCTAGATAATTATTGTCGATCTATTTCTGCGGAAACTGTTTTCATTTGCCATCTTTACAATCTCCAGTCTTTGCAACAACGAGTTTTTATCTTTCTTTTCTATGAAGAATCGCGTATAATGTTTTGAAACATATTGCTATTTTTAATCTGTAAAAGTATCATGGTTATTGCTATGAAGAGTATGACCTGTCATTTCTTGTCTATAAAGTATCCGTTTCGGGCACGCCAATTAGTTAACGAAAATTATAATTATTATTAATTAATCTTTGTTAACCAATTACAAGTATGATAATCTTACTTTAATTTATTAATGATCCTCCAACAGACACCGATTGTCTATCACTAGGCGGATATGTGGACGCTGTAAACTTTTACTCTCTTCCACAACATAAACAACATTTACAGTCACATGTTTCCATAAGTGGACAACGTTTTACTAAAGGAGAAGACAAATCCAACCTTAAATCTTTATTTAGCAAGCCCCCATCCACCCACTTTTTTTATCCAACATAAAATTATTAATATGCATATGAAGGTCAATAAATTTAACAATAAATTTATTAAATGAACAATCAAATATGCATATGACAATTACAATGAAATAAATAGATTACGAGACATCAATATTCCTCAAACTCACATTAGGATAATTTTATGTCTATACAGTCTCTTTCTCTCTCTATAAATATAATTACAATTCAACAATACAGTCATTATAAATTGCAAGTTAGTCCGGTCACAGAAGTGAAATGGAGTTATGATAGGTAAGTAATTTAAAGTCTTTTTTTTACATGACCTGGATTAAGTGTTCTTTCAAGCTCTTCACTTGCTTTTGCAACAATTTCACAACGTCTGCTTACATGTGTCTCCCACCACATGCATGGAAACACGGACACACTGTTATATTCTCAAATGAACTTTAGTGCTCTCCTCGAGCAGAACATGATGATTACATTAATTCTGGTAACTTCAGTGTACTATAATTCTCCTGATGTATTCAAAACATACATCAAAGTTTATAGCATACTCCTTACACTTACACATTGATATAGGTGATCCTGCACCTTTCTGGTAAAACAGGTTTATGGCCAGTGAACACATGTAGGTAACCGTGAGCTTGAAAATTAAACTCCAAATTTTAAACTTGAAACTCAACTCAAACTCAAGAGTTGAAAGGCCATTTGCTCACATCAAGCTAATGACTGACTTTCAAAGCTGTACTTTCTCCTTTGCCACTCAAATTCAAATTCAACAGAGTGTCATGAAATGAGTTTTCAATCTTTGTTTGAACAATTTAAATTGGAAGTAAATAATTAAATAAAGTATTCAGTGTGAATGTGTCCTTAGTCGGAAGTGCGAACTTCCGGGAAGAGTAGAGAGGGATGGGGGTTGATGAGCCTTTGTGTGGGCGTAAAACGAAACATCTGGGTACAGGGCGGAAATCAAAGCAGCGTAGGCAGGGTCAAGTTATATAATTTTTAAAAAGATGCGTGGGTGTTGTGATGGTATAAATACCTTTCTGGGTCAGTGACCATTACACATGTGCCTACTAGACGAAGCTAGGAGATTGGCAGTTGTCCCCTATAGCTTGGGAGAAAGCTGGAGAAACCCCCTTTTGAAGGTAAATAACTGACTGGTGAATGTGAGTAGATTTGAATTATAGATTTGTATTGTACTGATGTAATATTGAAATGATAGTCAGAGATCGGTATGTTTAAATAGGATAAACGTATCTAGTCTTGAGGAAAGGACTTAGGGCTGCTTAATTATTTAATTTCAGGGACTCAGTGAGAAAGGAGACTTGGTGTACAAAAGTACAAGTACACTTTCGTTAGAACATTGACGCGCGCAATCTGGGTGTGGCCAGAGTTTCAAAGAACCGCTACAGTTAAGTTAAACGAAAGAGGATTTGTGGCCCTTGTCTTCCTTGGTTGTTCCTAGATCAAAGAAACAAAAATTGAACAGTTTACTAGAGATAATTTGGACAAATCATCCATGAATAGAGACTTAATAAAAACACCTGTCTATAAATTTGTATGCCTAATAATTCTTTTCTTTAATTACAATTTTTTTATTGTTAATTGTTCACACTTCTTCCATGTTAAATGTAGCTGTTGATGTACTGTAAATTCGCTTCACCATTGTAGTGTAGTGTCTCTTGTAAGTTAGCGTCATTGTTGTATATTGTTATTAGTTTCTGCAGTTATTCTGCAGGAGGCTGAGAGTCAAGTAAATAGGTCAGATCTTCGCCCCATAAGAAGTCTTGTTGTTTATATCGGATTAGCGCGCCAGCTGATATAGATCTGAGGTAATCAGCATTAGTACGAGTCACCCCAAGCAGCATACGACACAGAGAACAAATTCTTCTACAGCAAGCAACCTTTCAATCTCATCCCATTGGCTGATCTTGTTCTCGTAAATCATGACCATTGGATATAATAGAAATCTACTCAGTTTGAATTGCATCAGCAATCTAGAATACTCTTACTTCAGCAGTTTACTTCTACTCAGACACTTTTAAAAATAACACCATAAGGAGTGTCCAAGGTCGGGTTACTCTGACAATTTAGCAAATTATAAAACAATTTAAATTTAAAAATACTGAGAGGCAATTTTACTCTGTCAAAAAATGTTTGTTATTACTATAAAGAGCATTGCCACTATAAAGTATCATTGTGTGATGCTAACGCCAAATAGTTAATAGTTCTGATTATTATTAGTTAATTAATCATCAAAAACGAATTGCAAGTGATGAGAATCTTAATTTACCATATTAATGATCCTCCAGCAAACACCACTCATCTCTCTCACTTGGCAGATACGCATACACTATTAATGTTTTCCTCTTCCACAATATTAAAGACAAACATTTACTGTCACACAATATTTCTGTATGTGGCAAACTTCTTACTAATGGAGAAGAAATCTACATTTAGCGTGCCTGCATTAACCCTCTTTCTTCTTCAAAATACAGTTATCAATATATGCAATAAGGTAAATAAATTTAACAATAGATTTATTAAATTAACAATCAAATATACATATAACAAATACAATAAAAATATTTAACATCAATATTTCCACTAAGCTATGTTTGAATAATGTTAATATCTATACAGTCGTATAGCCTAAATCACAATTGAACACTGGATCATTCTTTTCAGAAAACGGAAATGGAGATTTAGAGATAATCAATAATAGTTCACACCTAACCTGACTTAGGTGCTGTCTCAATAGTATTTAACACGCTTTTGTAACAAAGCCACACGTTTATTGTTCACATTACTACTGTCGATAATAGTTCACACCTAACCTGACTTAGGTGCTGTCTCAATAGTATTTAACACGCTTTTGTAACAAAGCCACACGTTTATTGTTCACATTACTACTGTCGATAATAGTTCACACCTAACCTGACTTAGGTGCTGTCTCAATAGTATTTAACACGCTTTTGTAACAAAGCCACACGTTTATTGTTCACATTACTACTGTCGATTCCTTGTGATTCTCTCCTCGCATTGTAGAACACTATTTTGCTATTTTGTCAAGGATACCAGGGTGCTCCTTTGCCTTCTTAGCTCCCTCAAGTAGAACAACAATTGTAGCAATTTCCAGTAACTTCTTTGTACCAGAAATGTATCGTTGTAGTAAGTATACTTTGCAAATATGCATGAATGGAGTGTAGTATATACCTTACACTTTCAAACTGTAATAAATACTTATCGTATCTACCACAGTCATAGCAGTTTATAATCATAAAATCATGAGATTCAGATAAAATGAGGAATGGCTGATTTTCCCTATTATTATAATCAGGGAACAAAAGCTACATTTCAGTTTATTCAACACCATTATTTTTTACATTCAAATCTGAACTTACATTTTCATGAAACATTATCTATTAGCCCGATGTACGCTAACAGCATAATAGTTTTATGAGAAGGTCCACAAGAAACAATGTCAAGTGTTTAGCATACGACATAATAGGCATCATAGTTCACCATTTGTAGAAATACTAGTCTATTCACATAATATATATCTATGTAAAATGTAAGTATAACATATCAATTAAAATGCACCAAATATATCTTCCTCTCTCAATCTGTGAATTAACTCACCATTACGCTAATAGCTGCTTTTCATGACCGTACTTTTTTCCGTACCAAATGCAGGTGATTAGACAATATAATCCTCTATAGAAGGTAAACATTTGATCTCAGTCTATTGACTGGTCTCATTCTCGTAAGTCTTAACCATTGGATAATAAAAGTAGTCATCCAGTTGGAACTGGTTTAGATTGTATCTGCATTGTCTAGCATATTCTCAACTCGAGTTGTTTACTCGAACTCTGACACAAAAATACAATCATAAGGAATGCCCAAGTTCGGGCCATCCACTTCCACAATTTAACAATGTATATAACAATTAAGTCTAGAAATAAGGATAGGCAAATTACCCTGTCACTCATTTTTATTGCTAAGGAGAGCATTGCTTGTCATGTTTTGTCTGTAAAGTTATCAATGCCATTATTGACCCATAATTGAACACGTCATTGACCCATGGGATAACATTACTGATTGGTCATTTACTCACATTCATTGAATCAGCGATCCACTTTTTACGACTTTCTGAAAAGTTTTCAATGACTTCAGTTGTCCATCTTTAATGACGTCACTGATCATATTTACAGCGATGATCAAGTTTCTAATATTAAACTTTAATAAACCCAATTTTAAACATTTTAAAGGGTTATTGTTTAGATGCACCAAAAATAGGATTGACAGTGCGCCATTAATTCTCATGCCATTTATGAAATTGTAACCTTGTGTGTGTCATGTATTTGTTGATGGTTTGAGTATTTTTGAAAATTTCTAGAAACATAGTATATAATGGGAAACAGACATTTTCCCTCCCAGAGTTCAACACAGAGAGCAACCCATCAAAATCTATGTAATGTTGCCTGGACTCTTTTTATTTCTGTTTTCAAGAAATGTGAAGGAAAACTCTTGAACCTGGATAATTGTAAATTCATTTTCTTCTCCGCAAACTTATTTTTCGTCAATGAGAATATTGGTGAGGTTGGTCTGAAGTTCCTTGAATTCTATCTATTCTGCAATCAGCCACTTGGACAGTGAAATTTGTCCACTTGGGCGAGCACAGGTTGTCAAGGGTATTAGAGTGACATGGTCATACAAGAGACCAGTTTTCCACTTCAGTTTATCAGCTGGAAGTTTGACCCACACATTCATGTCTGATGTTTTCAGCAAGACATTTGACATCAACTCTACTGTTGTTTCCATCTCCCTGCGGTGGAGTAACGGCTAAATCATCGATATATCTCCTACGTCTTTTCGTGTTGGATTATATATATCATTTATTGGATTATCTGTACTTTGCAATTGGATTATTGTGATTTTCCTTGCTAGATTTTTATGTTCATAATTGGATTTACTGTGAAATTCATTTGTTGGATATATGATATTTCGTAAGGGGATTAAATGAACTTGATTTCCTTTCATTGGATTTATGTGAATTCTTTTACATTTATTGTGTTATTCCTTACACTGGGACTTTTCCTAGATCTGAATTATTCATCTGAAACTCTTCATATTTTCATTATTGATATTCAAAACTGAATAAATAGTGAGTACTGTATAAATTAACTTGGCGCATTTATTGGGGTTATATTTAGATTTATAATTATTAGAACTCATTGAACACTGACTCTGAATAAATTTCTTTAAAAAATTGGTCACATTTTGAATAAGCTTTTGTAATCATATATAATTGTAAGAAACGTTTTTGAGTGACAGTGACATAGATATCGCTATTGATGAAATTGTTTGCTATTTATCTTTTGTTCATTTGTTGTTGGTATCATCATCCATTACTCTTGTTCCTCGTCCCATGCTTGTGTGAGTGGAAGGATTTGAGTGATTGACTAACAACTGCATAAAAGGACTCCCCATAGTTGAATAAATTCATTGATAAACTTGTTAAACAAGTATTTGCCTCTGTGGTTTTCGGATGAGACCGAGCACGGATTGTTTATTCGTTATTCTGTCCTTTCCACACTACATTTTCATCTTACATTTGTACACACACACGCTGCCCGATTCATACCCTGCATACAGAATAAAAACAACATTCCAAATAAGCATTTTGGCATGTTCTGTCAAAACAACTACCCAAACAGCTTGGTTCCTTCTGTCGTGTGAGTGAGCGTCAAAACAACTACAAACAGCTTGGTTAATTCTGTCGTGTGAGTGAGAGTAAAAAAAACTACAAACAGCTTGGTTCCTTCTGTCGTGTGAGTGAGCGTTAAAACAACTACAAACAGATTGGTTAATTATGTCGTGTGAGTGAGAGTCAAAAAAACTACAAACAGCTTGGTTCCTTCTGTCGTGTGAGTGAGCGTCAAAACAACTACAAACAGATTGGTTAATTATGTCATGTGAGTGAGCGTCAAAACAACTACAAACAGCTTGGTTCCTTCTGTCGTGTGAGTGAGAGTGAGCGTCAAAACAACTACAAACAGTTGGTTCCTTCTGTCGTGTGAGTGAGCGTCAAAACAACTACAAACAGCTTAGTTCCTGCAGTCGTGTGAGTGAGCATCAAAACAACTACAAACAGCTTGGTTAATTCTGTCGTGTGAGTGAGCGTCAACACAACTACAAACAGCTTGGTTCCTTCTGTCGTGTGAGTGAGCGTCAAAACAACTACAAACAGCATGGTTCCTTCTGTCGTGTGAGTGAGCGTCAAAACACCTACACGAAACTCAGTGCATCGGTCAGCTAGCTGTTATTCTTCACATTCCATCTGGTGAGAGGAGATTGGCGGTGACAATTAGTCTGCAAGGGCTGTTATAAGTATTCGAGCTGTTATAATAAATTTCATGATTAATATATAATTCTGAGTCTGATACTTGTGACAGGGTCATTAAACAAACACTGCAAATAGCAGTCATTAACATATTTTGTTTAAATTGCTGTTATTATAAATAATTATTTTCCACCGTAACCATTAGCATGAAATAGATCAATTATAGTCTTTAGTATTAATTAGCCTACAATGCATACCTTAGCATTAATTAGCTTGCATTGTGTTCATTCCTATTAATCATTTTCCATTATATAAATTATATTATTTAGTTTACATTGTAGTAATCAGCATTCATTAAATTATATTGCTGTCATTAGTAAAAAAAATATTTTTATTGTACTCACTATTATTAAACTTTTTGCATTGGAGTCATTATCACTAATTAATTTGTATTGCAGTAATCAACATTAATTAGCTTAAGTTTTAATAAATAACACTAAGTAGTTTAAATTGCATTATTTAGCGTTGCGTAGATTAAATTGTAGTAATTAATACTAATTTACTAGTTTATATTTTAATCATTAGCATTCATTAGTAAAGTTTGTTACTTGGTGGAATTCGATTTTAAATATTTTAAAGAAGCAAATCACGCCAGACATTTGTTTTTTACAAAGCGAGATTACACGCCTAAACGAGATTACACACCTAAACAAGATTACACGCCTAAACGAGATTACACGCCTAAACGAGATTACACACCTAAACAAGATTACACGCCTAAACGAGATTACACGCCTAAACGAGATTACACGCCTAAACGAGATTACACGCCTAAACAAGATTACAGGCCAAAACGATAATACATGCATAAACGAGATTACATGCCTAAACAAGATTACAGGCCAAAACGATATTACAATTAAATAAGAGATTATAAACCTAAACGAGATTGCGAGATTAAGCGAGATTTCAAGCCTAAATGGGATTACAAACCTAAATTAGATTACTAGTAAAAGCGATATTACAAGCCTAAATTAGGTTAAAAGCCAAAACTCCGCACAAAGTCAGCAGTTACATAAATAGCAAACAAACAGACAAAGAAAACAACAGACAGAAATACAAAGACTTGCCTGAAACTTGACACTATTAAAGTTTTGTAGATCAGGCCATCCATGAGCACATCTGCAAACTAATTTATTTTTAAAAGGAAGAAAGTGTTAATCTAAATAATAAAAAACATGCAAATTATATAGGATAAATTAATATTAATGAATCTAAAGTATTTTTTCCATTTGCACTATAATTCCCCTTTCCTATGTACAAATATTTAGCACGCATTAAAAATTATTTAATATGATACACATACATTTAAACTGCAATCATTGTAAATTTAAAACTGTAGCATTTTTATTTAAGGTGTTCCCTATTTCATAGTCTTTTAATGTATTTTCTATATTCATCAGGTCAGATAAAATACGATTGACGTATAAATGATTAGATAGGCAGATAGATAGATAGATAGATAGATAGGAAGATAGATAGATAGATAGGTAGGAAGGTAGGTAGGTAAGTAGGTAGGGAGGAAGGTAGATAGATAGATAGATAGATAGATAGATAGATAGATAGATAGATAGATAGATAGATAGATAGGTAGGAAGGTAGATAGATAGATAGGTAGGAAGGTAGGTAGGTAGGTAGGTAGATATATACATAAAGAGAGAGAGGGAGAGAGAGTCATTAAAATATGCTTATGTTGAAAGTACAAATAGTAACCACATATTATTTTGAATGATAATTTCGTTAATGTTCGATTATCTTCATTAAATTAAGAAAGAAACATGCGTGATAAAAATGTATTACTGGTGTAAACCAATTATATTTCGAAAACATAATAATATGTTAGACGCATAATATAATAATTTTATTCAATATAAGTTAATAATGTCAAATTATGAACATTTTAAGAATAATATCCTTACGGCTTGTTCATACTCATGTAAATTACTAGTATCAAATTATGAACATTTTAAGAATAATATCCTTACGGCTTGTTCACACTCCTGCTTTAAAGTCTGATACATCAAACTGTGCGGATCATTGAAATCTGAGACGAAGTTGATGTCTAACGTGGTCGTCAGGTACAACCTTCTACTGTCGGGAATTGCTGAAAGACACGCGTCATGTGACTTTTCTCAGGTAACATATATATCTAATATATGTGTGTGTGTGTGTGTGTGTGTGTGTGTGTGTGTGTGTATGTATGTATATGTGTATGTGTGTGTGAGTATGTGTGTGTTTATGTGTGTGTGTGTGTGTGTGTGTGTGTGTGTGTGTGTGTGTGTGTGTGTGTGTGTGTGTGTGTGAATAAATTGTCAAACTTAAGTGTACTAAAAAGTTACGTTTATAGAGTTTTAAAGTTACCTCTACTTCAAGTTAACAGTGTACAAATGCACATCACATTAACGTCACGTCATTACTTTTAATCCTTATATATTTTTCACTTCAGAATCATATAACTATTTTTAATGCTACGGGTATTTTGTCAACAGCATCGTGTCATTATTTTTAATCCTGATATCGTTTCTTACTTCAAAGTCGTGCCATTATGTCATGTATTATTTTGTCAAATTATTCCTCTCATTATCGTCTTGTATGTACATTGTCAACGTTTGCATTACACTCACAAAATAGAAACACTTTTCTCCGAAACTTTTTAATGCAGAATGTGTCGTGTAATATGAATATTTGAAGGAGATGCACGATTTATTCCTCTAAAATATTGCTCGAATTTTTACATTAGTTGCGCATGTTGAAAATATAGCATGACAAGGAAATCAACCATACGACTCTCAAAAACAAACATATATTCCAAATCGAACATAAAAATACTCCACGTCTAACAGAGAACCACCATCACCCACCCGTTAAACATAAAGATGTCCCAAGTCTATCATAAACATATATATCCCATGTGAAACATATATGTAATCCAAAATCAAATATAACGATAACCCATTAACTGTCATTAGAATACACAGATATAGCGATAGAAAGGGATCAGATAACTGTAAATAGTAAACAAACCATAAATGACCAGTCGATAACGTAAAATTCTCTTTAAAGTAACATTAGCAATATTCCCAGTACAAGGTGTTGATGACTGTTCCATAAGATGACAATAGTTATATTGTTCCAAGTGACGTGACGTTGGTTGTATTGCAGGATCTTTGGTTGCATTATTCTCATTGCAATGACATCGCATTGGCTTTATTACAAAAGCAATGGCTGTACTGTTTTCACTGCAAATGCACTGGCTGTATTTTTTCTTAGTGCACAGTTCATAGTGGTATACTCTTGGTGAAGTTAGTCGTGCATAAAGTTATACATGTTATCACAATACATGTAATATGTATAACAGTTTGACTGTTACGTTTCCAGTATTTATTTAAAGACCCTGCTTAGAATAATTAAAAGACTTTAAATATAATTAATTCTTCCTCTCATATTCTACGCAGACTGGTTGCTCAATTTATTATCTGACTAATTAAAAGTGCGTCTTGTAGTTCAGACGACAAATTTACAGACTAATAAACTGCGAACTTTTAGCTAGATTTGAAAACAGTTAAATCCCTCTAAATTAATATGCACTCGTTATCAATCTTTCTGCTCATCCGCCCCCATTCAAATCTAAGAATTAATCTAATTGGTCTATTGTGCATAGAAATCAACTACTAAGAGGTATTAACAAAGAAAATAAGATTTAATAAAGTTTAACAAATTAACAATAATCAAACGCGAACGCAAATAGTCTTTCACTCTGTCTTTACGCGCCTATGCCTGATTTTTGTCAATCTAAATTGCCAGAAAAGTGTTCCTTTGAGATCTGTACACTTGATTTCAACTTAGCTCTATTCTTGTATCCTTGGTCTCAACACTCAGTCATGCCGGTCCGTTCCCTCAGTCCCCCTTTAGCGACGCACGTGGTGCATAAGGAATGATGTCCCTTTGTTAGTGGCTAGGAACTGGAATTTTAGCGGCATGGCCCTCAGAGTGGAATTCGACCAGCTTATACCAATAAGCTAATGCAGGTGAGGCATGGGTGAAACATGAACCATGAGCCGACCTGTGGATGCAACGTGCTTGGATATAATTCTCAACCAAACAGGTCCTACTTAGGCATGGCTCAATTAAATGCGCTGAACAAAGAGTTTTCGACCTCGCGTCGCTTACAATTAGATTTAGAAAAAATATAATCGTCTCACATGTGTTCCATTTAACAGTCATGACGTATGAAGCAATAAAATAGATACAACGTTAAATTAATGTTCATACAAAGAGGTAATTCAAACCGACAGAGCGCTTCACAATTTACAATTAAAATTACACGCAATAATTGAATTACATGAAGAATTCATATCGAGCGCAGCATTCTGGCTCTTAGTGAATTAAAACAATATAAATTAAAGTACAGAAATGGAAAAATGGTTACAATAAATTTATATTCCGTAACATATAGGTTTTCAGCTATTTCTCTGAACCATGCTCAAGTGTATATGGAAATCATATAATACATAGCACAAATACATACTTAAACAATACATAGGCAAATACTATTAAATAAAATGATACCTTTGAGAGAAGTCGAAGGGTACCTTGATTCTCTATGGCGCCGGCTGCCTCTCACGACCCGAGTAAGCTGATGGAATTAGCTAAAGTGTGCTCGAAGTGAGGGAGCGGAAGCGTGTGGGTACATATATAGAAAGGTATATTGCGTATCACGTGACTGTTCGCGAAGCATGTAGTTGGTTCGAGAACTGGACAATGGTCCTAAAGTTACATAACATCTTGACCTGTTCTAGAAGCACCTAGAAAAAGGAAGCTTTGAACAAAGGGCCAAGGGTTTCAAATATTCGAATTTGAAGTAAACAAGGCAAGTGGGTCACGAAGTCGGACAATTTTATCAGACTGTGACACCCCCTTGCTTTTGAGGCGTTTATCTTACCAAAGATAAAATGCCTCCTACAAATTATGTATGATAAAATGTAGAAGTCCACAATGAAGAAAAATTTACACAAAAAAAAATTTCGACATTCCTAGAAATAAAGTGTGCAACTATATTTCATATTTACAGGAAGGAATCCGTAGGGTTCAGTTAATTGATTAAACGACATTCTATCAGTACCGGCACTTGATGGCATCAAGCACGACTCATGTAATCGGCGCCAACATTCAAAGACCCTTTGATGTAATGAATATTTGCGTCATACTGTGTCAGAAACAAAGACCAACGCATTAAACGGCTGTTCATAAATTGCGCCTGCCCGAGAAAGGCCAACGGCTGGTGATCACACTCAATGACAAAGGTTTTTCCGTACAAATAGTTTTCGAACTTTTTTATGGCCCAAACTATTGCAAGACATTCCTTTTCACTGGTGGAATATTTCTGTTCAGTAGTTGTGAGTTTACGGCTTGCATATGCAACTGGGTGTTTGGTGTCATTGTGTTCTTGTAATAACACTGCTCCTAATCCTGTGTTGCTAGCATCAGTCCTTAACAAGAATGGTTTTGTCAAATCTGGCAGTTTAACAATTAAATCTGAAGTCAGTCTAGATTTCAGTGTGTCAAAAGCGTTTTGGCATGCATCAGTCCACACTACTTTTGTAGGCATATTCTTACGTGTCAAGTCAGTCAGAGGACATGCAATGGCACTAAAATCTGGTACGAATTTTCTGTAGTAGTTAGCAAGACCAAGAAAACTTCTAACTTGTGTTTTTGTTAGCGGTTGTGAAGTGTCCTTAAGTTGTGCTATCTTAGCTTCACTTGGCGACATAGTTCCATGACTCAACTTGTGTCCCAAGAAGTCTAAGGAGAATTGTGCTATTTCACACTTCGTAGGGCGGGCAGTGAGGTTGGCTTGCTTTAATCTGGCTAGCACATCTCGTAAGAGTGTCAAGTGCTCCTCCCATGTCTGGGTGCCTAGAATTAAATCATCCATGAAGTTCTCAACTCCACGTCCGTACAGTGGTTCTAACAATGACCGCATCATTTTAGAAAAAATGCTTGGAGCGTTTGAAACTCCGAAAGGCATAACTTTCCATGTGTAGTTTCCTACTGGTGTAGTGAAAGCTAGTATGTGTCGATCAGTGTCCTTGACCTTGATTTGCCAAAAACCGCGTGACAAATCTATTTTGGTATAGTAATGAGCGTTAGCTAGCTTAGTGAAGATGAGATCTGGATCAGGGAGAGGTTCGGCACAAAACTCTGTCACTTGATTGAGTTTGCGGTAGTCTACGCAAAAACGGAACGAGTTATCACGTTTTTTAATCAACACGATGGGTGATCCGTAGGCACTGTCAGTCTTCTCTATGACCTCTAGATCTAGCATAGTCTTAATCTCACGTCTAACGTCATCTATCTTAGCGTGTGGCAACGGATACGGCTTCAAACGTATCGGTTTGTTGTCAGTCAGCTTCAGTGAAAATTCTATTAAGTCTGTCAACCCTGGTTTGTCTGTCAGAGTAGATGAGAACTCATTAAGCAATTTATTCACTTCTTCTTTCTGTCCTTCCGTCAAGGCGTCATTCACCCTAACGTCTTTAACAGTCTCCTCTGTCTGTAAAGGACAGTTTGGTAAAGTACCAGTGACGCAATCAGTATCCCCCTCGTCTTCTGTAACTATCGTCGCTACGACAAAATCAGCTTGAGTGGTTTGATCCTCACGGCTTATGTACTTTTTGAGTAGGTTAACATGAAAGATTTTCTCTCTCTTTCCTGTCTGCACCTTATAGTTCAGTCCCCCTAGCTTGGCGGTAACTACAAAGGGCCCCTTCCATTTCATCTGAAGTTTGTTATGTGCTTCAGGAAGCAACAATAACACTTTGTCGTTAACTTCAAATTCTCTAGGTTTGGTGTGCTTATTGTAATATTCTGCCTGTCTAGACTGAGCTATCGTCAGGTTTTCCCGTGCTATCTTGCCTATAGTTTCAAGACGGTTTCTTAAGTCAGTGACGTATGTGTAAGTTGTTTTAACTTCGTCATCTGTCTTTTCATCAGTCCAAAGTGCCTTCAAAATCATCATCGGTCCGCGTACAGTACGTCCGTAAAGTAGCTCAAATGGTGAAAACCCTGTGGAAGATTGCGGCACTTCCCTATATGCAAATAGTAGGGCAGGGATGTATCTGTCCCAGTCTTTCGGTTTATCAGTGGCGAGCTTTTTAAGTGCTGTTTTTAATGTCCCATTGTATTTTTCAATCAGACCATTTGCCTGGGGGTGGTATGGTGTGCAAGTAAGATGTTTGATGGAAAGTAAGCGATTTACTTCCTTCATTACGTTGCCTATGAATTGACTCCCCTGATCTGTCAAAATTTCAGTAGGAATTCCAACACGACTCCAAAGACCGAAAAGGGCTTCGGCGACAGTTTCAGTATCAATATTTTTCAATGGTACTGCGTCGGCGAATCTTGTTGCGTAATCAATAGTGGTCAGCACGTATCGATTACCTCTCGTTGATGTGGGTATTATAGGCCCAATCAAATCCATTGCTACGCGTTTGTAGGGCTCACTGATCAGTTCAGGCTCTCCTAACGGTGCGGGTCTGATTGAATTTTTAGACTGTGTTCTCTGGCATGTGTCGCAACTTAACACGAATCTACGGATATCGGCAATGATGTCCGGCCAATAAAACTCACTTGTAATACGACTAGTTGTTTTTTGTACACCCATGTGTGCACCAAAAAGACTCTCATGACCTAATCGTAATACGTCATTTCGTTTGGTTTGTGGAACGACTAATTGTTTCCGAAATTCGTCTCCCACTTTCGAATAGCGGTACAATAAACCCTTTTTCAGAATAATGCACGCTCTCTTATTCGAATCGTCAGTGTTGACGTCACTAACAGGTACAGCCTGCTTGCGTAACCGGTCTAGTGTTTCGTCTTCAGCTTGTAATAATTTAATCTGGCTAACTGTTGCTTCATCTACGGCTGGTGCGGCAGACATCGGTGCAGTCACAGATTTGTCTTTACTACTCGCTGCTCTGGTTACAGCGTTAACCAGTGGTGGTTCAGTTGAAGTTTGTTTTTTGCATGGCAAAACATACTTGCAACCAAGGATCACGTCATGCGGTGAGTTTTCCATAACTGCCGCTTTGACTGTTCCTTCTACAAAGTCTGAAACAATCGAGATCTCAGCTACTGGTAAAATGTCTCGTTCGCCGTTTGCAAAGGTGACAGAGATTGTCTCCCCTGTGTAGTCGGTACGGTTAACTAATGATGCATTTACTATAGCGTCCAGCTCACACCCTGTATCAAGCAAAGCGATTGTATCGTGACCGTTTGCCTGTACTGGTGTTCGATTCGATTTTTCCGTTTTAGGTGTATGACTTTCTACTGCGTAAACCTTAGCTGTTTTCTTTTCAGGACATGTTCGTGAAAAATGGCCACTATCACCACAAGTGTAACATGCAAGATTCTTTTTATCTTTCTGTTTGTCGGACTTGTTTTTAGTGTCGGGTTTAGATGTTTTATCATCACGCTCACTAGGTGCCTTCCCGTCATTTTTCTTATCCTTTCGAGTCTGCGGTTCGTTTGGTCGAGACTTGTTGTTCGCGTGTGCGTTCGAGAATTGAGAATGTGCGTCATCAAAGCGATCGGCGGCGTTGCCTATCTCCTCTAGCGTAGATTTTTCCCTTATTGCTAAGTGAATCAGTAGATCTGATTTGTATGACCCGAGAATATGGTCTTTTACCATTTCATCCCTAAGACCTGCGTACGTCTGTGGAGTTTCAGCTAGATCTATCCATCTTTGGAACAAGTCAGCTACGCGTCGTATGTACTGTGCGTGCGTCTCTGAACTCGCTTTCGTGGCCTGTTTAAACTTACGTCGGTATGTGTCGGCTGTGAGTTTGTAACGTTTCAATAATGCGGCCTTGACTGTGTCGTAATTATCTGACTCAGAATCGCTAAGCTTATTGAACTCGTTTTTCGCACTGCCCTGCAATAATCCCGATAAATTTATCGCCCACTGTTCCGCTGGAATGTTTGTTGCTCTGGCTAACTTCTCAAACGTTTTTAAATACGCGTCTATTTGATCTTTGTTCTCATCAAATGGGACCATATTTATCTTTGGAATGATGTTTTCAATTCTACTGTGATTATTTCCATCGCTAGAATGCGAATCACCACTGCTTCTGCGGTCACGGTTTGGATTGGTAATTTCTAGTTTCTTTACTTCCCATTCTAACCGTTTTATTTCCGCGTCTGCTGCGATGCGTTTGGCTTCTGTGTCCGCTGCGATACGTTTTGTTTCAATGTCGGCTAATCTTTCAGCTTCTAACCTTTTAGCTTCTGCGTCAGCTGCGATGCGTTTAGCTTCAGTTTCGGCTAGTTTTTCAGCTTCTAACTTCTTCAGTTCGCGATTAGCAACACGTTCTTCCCTTTCTATCTCTTGTCTCTCCTTTTCCGCTTTCTCTAGCTCAGTTTTAAGGTAGCTAGTCAGTTCGTCACCCTGGTATCCTATTAAGGAACCTTTCCTTTTCAGATTTTCAATAATCTGCTCTAGATCCATTTTACTGTCTTAGCGCGCTGGCTACAATAACAATGTATCTCGTGAATTGTGTGTTTTAACCGTCGGCGATAACTCCGCTTATCCCGAAAATAACTTTTAGGCTACGACCTTACAAAAATTATTTAATTTACTCAGAACACCTTCCGAAATAAATTGCGCGTTAACTCTTACACGATTCACCTGCTTGTCACAGTGTCCGCTGTTCCAAGGCTTTCGTAATGTCACGGCTCCTACCATACAACATTACACATTATATCTAGCACCCTAAATATAATAGTCCGAAGTCTGTTACTACCGTTAACTCTCCTAGCTGGCGGTATAACCTTCGACTCCTCACAATGAAGTACTCAGTAACACAATACTAAATAAATCATTCAATAATCAATATTAAACACTTAACTACGCTTAAACATATTAACATTGATTAAACATGCACGCTACTCTGCAAAAGAATACATGCACATGTCACAACAAAAGCAAAGAAAATCAGTAATACAAAAATCAAAAGAACAATTGGCAATTCTGTTCGTTCGTTCGTTTCTAGGTTATGATACGCCCTATGTATAAAAAATGTTACAATTTACAATTTAATACATATCAATCCACGGACGAGATTTCCCCACTTGTTACGTTTCCAGTATTTATTTAAAGACCCTGCTTAGAATAATTAAAAGACTTTAAATATAATTAATTCTTCCTCTCATATTCTACGCAGACTGGTTGCTCAATTTATTATCTGACTAATTAAAAGTGCGTCTTGTAGTTCAGACGACAAATTTACAGACTAATAAACTGCGAACTTTTAGCTAGATTTGAAAACAGTTAAATCCCTCTAAATTAATATGCACTCGTTATCAATCTTTCTGCTCATCCGCCCCCATTCAAATCTAAGAATTAATCTAATTGGTCTATTGTGCATAGAAATCAACTACTAAGAGGTATTAACAAAGAAAATAAGATTTAATAAAGTTTAACAAATTAACAATAATCAAACGCGAACGCAAATAGTCTTTCACTCTGTCTTTACGCGCCTATGCCTGATTTTTGTCAATCTAAATTGCCAGAAAAGTGTTCCTTTGAGATCTGTACACTTGATTTCAACTTAGCTCTATTCTTGTATCCTTGGTCTCAACACTCAGTCATGCCGGTCCGTTCCCTCAGTCCCCCTTTAGCGACGCACGTGGTGCATAAGGAATGATGTCCCTTTGTTAGTGGCTAGGAACTGGAATTTTAGCGGCATGGCCCTCAGAGTGGAATTCGACCAGCTTATACCAATAAGCTAATGCAGGTGAGGCATGGGTGAAACATGAACCATGAGCCGACCTGTGGATGCAACGTGCTTGGATATAATTCTCAACCAAACAGGTCCTACTTAGGCATGGCTCAATTAAATGCGCTGAACAAAGAGTTTTCGACCTCGCGTCGCTTACAATTAGATTTAGAAAAAATATAATCGTCTCACATGTGTTCCATTTAACAGTCATGACGTATGAAGCAATAAAATAGATACAACGTTAAATTAATGTTCATACAAAGAGGTAATTCAAACCGACAGAGCGCTTCACAATTTACAATTAAAATTACACGCAATAATTGAATTACATGAAGAATTCATATCGAGCGCAGCATTCTGGCTCTTAGTGAATTAAAACAATATAAATTAAAGTACAGAAATGGAAAAATGGTTACAATAAATTTATATTCCGTAACATATAGGTTTTCAGCTATTTCTCTGAACCATGCTCAAGTGTATATGGAAATCATATAATACATAGCACAAATACATACTTAAACAATACATAGGCAAATACTATTAAATAAAATGATACCTTTGAGAGAAGTCGAAGGGTACCTTGATTCTCTATGGCGCCGGCTGCCTCTCACGACCCGAGTAAGCTGATGGAATTAGCTAAAGTGTGCTCGAAGTGAGGGAGCGGAAGCGTGTGGGTACATATATAGAAAGGTATATTGCGTATCACGTGACTGTTCGCGAAGCATGTAGTTGGTTCGAGAACTGGACAATGGTCCTAAAGTTACATAACATCTTGACCTGTTCTAGAAGCACCTAGAAAAAGGAAGCTTTGAACAAAGGGCCAAGGGTTTCAAATATTCGAATTTGAAGTAAACAAGGCAAGTGGGTCACGAAGTCGGACAATTTTATCAGACTGTGACATTGACAATAAGGAAGTATTAATATGTTAGTCGTGCATAATGTAATACATTTTCTGAATAAGACAAAGTAATATTTGCAAGTAGATTGACCAACCTCATTAATGTAAAATACCAAACATATCCCAGTAACGTAACATCCCACACAAAACCTAAAGAACGTATCATTCCATACATAACTCAGCAATGTAAAAATAAAATAGATAAACTGAGAGTTTTGATAAGATTATGAGACGTAATTCACAAAGCACGATAACAGATTTATAAAATACTTCTATTAAAATGACGACATTTATAAGCGTAATCAGCGCCTTGCTATAGCGATGGAAGAGAGAAAAGTAGAAATTTAGAGCCATATACGAATCATTTAGTAAAAAAAATGTGCATTGGTATTTTCTTTTATTCAAACAAGCCATTTTCCATTATAACAGTAGTAACAATAAGAATGTATAAACCAAAATCAGAGTGAGTTATCCGAACTGAGCCAAAACACAAAGGTACAGTTTCAATAGAAGTATTATTATGGGATTTAAAATGTAATATAATGCTAATGTGAGCCAAAACACAAAGGTACAGTTTCAATAGAAGTATTATTATGGGATTTAAAAATGTAATATAATGCTAATGTGAGCCAAAACACAAAGGTACAGTTTCAATAGAAGTATTATTATGGGATTTAAAAATGTAATATAATGCTAATGTGAGCCAAAACACAAAGGTACAGTTTCAATAGAAGTATTATTATGGGATTTAAAAATGTAATATAATGCTAATGTGAGCCAAAACACAAAGGTACAGTTTCAATAGAAGTATTATTATGGGATTTAAAAATGTAATATAATGCTAATGTGAGCCAAAACACAAAGGTACAGTTTCAATAGAAGTATTATTATGGGATTTAAAAATGTAATATAATGCTAATGTGAGCCAAAACACAAAGGTACAGTTTCAATAGAAGTATTATTATGGGATTTAAAAATGTAATATAATGCTAATGTGAGCCAAAATGCATGAAGGCCGTGGCACAATTTGTGAAAGAGTTTTAAGGTGAGGCATAAAGCATAAGACCGGTTTCGATGTGAGCCAAACTGTATGAAAGTAGTTTGAATGTAAGCTAAAATGAACGAATACAGTTTCAAATGCCCACAATGCATGATGGAATTCAATGTGAGCCAAAAAGGATTAGACCGGTTTCAATGTTAGCCAAACTGTATGACAGCAGTTATAGTATAATGTACTATTACAGTTTCAAATGACCACAATACATAAAGGAATTCGATGTGAGCTGAAACGAAAACCAACACTTAGAAGGTGACCAAAACGGACGATAAATTTAAAGACGAGCCAAAAACACATAAGAGCGGTTGAATGTGAGTTAACAGGCGTGAGAATTGTTCAATTGTGAACCAAAAGAGAGAAAGCCGTTTGACGGCCAGCCACTGTGTACTTACGCACACAAACTTTGACCGGGTCTGGATCATACTCCACTTTACACTGGCACATGTAACCGTTGGCATTGTCGTGGTTGTGCACGCAATCTTGTGTCATGTTGCATACAGGGGTGGTCGTATTGCACGGATCATCTGTAATGAGATCAGCATAACTGTGACAGAGTAAATGTGCCCCTCCCTATTTTTAATCTTAATTGTTATATAAACTGCTAAATTGTCAGATTAACCCGACAATGGGCAGTCGTTATAGTATCAGTTTGGAAGAGACTGAGTTTGAAGTACACAGCCTAATGTAAGAATATTCTAGTTTGCTGACCTGAGTGAGGACTTTTCTATTATCCAATGATAACACTGCGCCACAAATAAAAAAACAAATTGTCTATTTTGTTCAAATGATTTAGAACAATTTTGCACTGCTACATTCAAAATTGACACCCGTTATTTTTTAAACAGGTCGGGGTTTTGTGTTAATTCGATTTTAAAAATCCCGAACTTATAACTAAATCTATTACATTTTCGTAACAATATTCGGCAATTTTCGTTAATATTTCTCTTCCAAAATATGTTTTTAAATTAACAAAAAATAAATTAAATTTTAAAAAGTCGTTTTCTAACACAATTCATTTATTAAAGTTTGCAAATGTTTATTAGTGTACATAGCATAGTAGACATTGATAAAGACAAGTACATATGAATTCAATATTAAGTCATCATTGTTCAAAATTCAGGGCACGGACTTTTAGAATTCAGCAGTAGGAATGTCTCTCTTTGAGTCCAACAGTAATCAACCATCATGACTGCATCCCAGTGTCCCTGATACCATCTCTTTCATATCCTGATGAAATCTCTGCCCTTGCTCGTCGCTCATTGATCCCACATTTACAGGAGACCGATCCATGTGTGATAATAAGTAGTGGATTTTGATGTTCGTGTTGCATCCAAGGTTTCTGAAAGCACTCAGCATATTGGCAACAAGCTCTGCATAGTTCCTGGCCTTATTGTTGCCAAGAAAGTTTTTCACGACCAGAACAAAAGTCTTCCATGCTTCCAGTTCCACTTCGTTCATTGAGTTTTCAAACTCTGGATCTTTGATTAGCATACGGAGTTGTGGACCATCAAAAATGCCAGCTTTCAACTTCTCAATGGTCAATCGCTTCATATTTCTCCTTCTGTGTAGTATAGTGAGCTAGAGGTACAGAGGCAAGCTGGTTACCATTGTGTAGCATAACACATTTCAGTGATCGCTTGCTGCTGTCAATGAACAATCTCCAATCTTCAGGTTTATCCTGTGGCACTCCGAGCTTGTGCAGTATATGTACAGTACACCATGTCCTTCTCTGTAGAGAAAAAACTGAGGTAGTTTTGATGTCTGTTGCGGTAGAATGTGATGCGAACACTCTCAGAAAGGACGTTTTTCCCTCAGTCTGGATGCCAACAGTTCAGCAGATGACTTTGACAAGCTGAGATCACGAACTAGATCATTTAGCTCCTTTTGCGAAAAAGGATTTGGAACATCATCATCAAGAACCACTAATTCTTATTCTTCAACACTAGAGAAATTTTCTTCACTAATGTCGGTAAGTTCTCCAGGGACAGGTACTTTCATTAACATATTTTACCATCGCCCTCCACATCTTCGTCGTTTCCTCCCCTTTTCATCAACATAGTAATAATCGTCATCAACATAGATAATATTTTGAACTGAATGTTCACTGTGTCATCATCATTTACAACTATAATTATATCATTCCGATTACTGTTGACAATGCAACCAAATTAATATAAAGAAAATAATTAAATGTGTTTTGTTTTTGTTCAGATCGGGTAGATAAATGGAGTAATAATTATACAATTCACTTAAACCACGGATAGGGCAAAGGTGAGGTGAGGGTGGTGGAAAAGAGAAGTATTTTGAAAGCCACTTATTTCCTTTGACATGTGCTTTAACATAATAAAAGAACTACCTAACAGCACGAATTTAAATCAAGAATATTGAGTATTGAACTGTACCTCATGCTTACAATCAAATACAAATAGCATTTTAGTATTTAATATAATTTTATTTAAATTATCAATCTGAAAGAGTTTCCCGAGAGTAAAAATTGAGCACCCTTCCACGAACACTCATTAGTCTTTAATACTCGCTGCAATTCATGAGATTCACGACACATCCAGAAGACCAACCCGTCATAATAAAAGAATATCCGGCACACCCAAAAGATACACATCATTGTCAACATATACTCGACATATCCAGCAGAAACATATCACCCTCAATAGATACTCGCACAATCATCAGACACCCATCAAACTTAACAGATGCATGCGCATCCAGCGTACACACATCATCACACCTAACATATAATATGTCTCAACACCCTGCCAGTGACCCCACCCGAAACACGTACCGTCTCCAGAATAAGCATAGTAAGAGGCATTTTCCAGCGCGTGCCGCTTGTAGCGATAGTGAAATGACGTAATTTCGTTCACCAGCATGTCGTCCTCTACAGAGTTGTCTTTCTGTTCCGCGGTTTGTGACGGAATTTCTTGCTGAGGAAATTGTCCATATTGCGTCATAATCTGACGGCTGTCAGCGATGTTCATACCGTCAAGCTGCAGGTCATTTTCCAACTCCTCTTCTTCGCCAGCGTCTGAAATTGAAAAGAAAAAAAGAAGTTAAAACAACGACATTTCAAGTCGTGTGCTAGTGCAGAATGTGCGCGCTTATGTGTGCTTGGGTATATGAGTTGAAGTGTATAATTAAATGTCATATCGTGACATTAAACAATGAGTCGGCGATATTGTTATATTTATGTTTGGGGTTAGATGTAAGTTCTTTGATTTGTCAGTCAAGATATTAAATGCTGTCACACTGACTGTAAGTAGTTCTGCTCCTGTTTTCATGCATCATCCAAGGCCAAAAGAATATGAAAGCAACTTGTAAAAGGTGTGAATGTGACAGTTGTGTCAAATGTGTGTAAAAGTGAAAGTTATACCAAAAGTGTGAAAGTTAGTGTTTATTTCCACGGACTTTATTTTTTGGCAATTCAATCCAAATCGATATCGCAGCCACTGACTTCTCTTCCCTTTGACAAGGGAGGTAAGCCCTCTACGTTGCACAGAGAGCAAAAAGAAGCCAATAGTTTTTTTTCAGTGTGAGAGAGAGAGAGAGAGAGAGAGAGAGAGAGAGAGAGAGAGAGAGAGAGAGAGAGAGAGAGAGAGAGAGAGAGAGAGAGAGAGGGAGAGAGAGAGAACATTTTAATGAATTGATTTTTTTTATACAACAGCTGCCATTTATTTCCTTGAGGTTATTCCGATTGCTCAAGTAGTAAGTCACCAACCCTACCCACCCCATGCCCATTTGAATTTGAAGTATTTCTAATTTACAAGGGATGGTGTACAGATATGACATTAACTCCCCTTAAAAACAAATTTATATTAGACAGAGGAAGTTCAATTGTCTTTACTTAAGCCAAATTGATGTCACTTGTGGTGGTGATTTCTTTTTGCTATTTGTTTTTAAAGAACAAAGAATGGTTAAAGAACACTTGCAGACATATTCGAAAAGAAATGGTCTCGTGTTCCAAGCTGTATTAGTGTGAAATTCCTCCATGCCTGAATGATTTAAGGATTTTATATTTCACTATTGACTAAGCCCTAAGGCTCATTGATGCCGAATTTCATTGTTCACGCTGCAAGGTTAGGCAAGCTTTCTTGTTGTTATTTCATTGTTCATACTGTAAGGTTAGGCAAGCTTTCTTGTTGTTATTTCATTGTTCATACTGTAAGGTTAGGCAAGCTTTCTTGTTATTTCATTGTTCATACTGTAAGGTTAGGCAAGCTTTCTTGTTGTTATTTCATTGTTCATACTGTAAGGTTAGGCAAGCTTTCTTGTTGTTATTTCATTGTTCATACTGTAAGGTTAGGCAAGCTTTCTTGTTGTTATTTCATTGTTCATACTGTAAGGTTAGACAAGCTTTCCTGTTATTTCATTGGTCACGATGCAAGGTTGGGCAGGCTATGTAAGGCACACTTTAATTGTGTTATATCCTCTATAGGGGTGTGTGGTGGTTATGGTTTTCTTGACATAATTTTATCAGGAGTAAACGTACACACGCCGATCAGATTTGCTGAATTTTATCGTTATAATTCATGGAGGTGTAACATTATGCTTACAGTGACTCCACCCCTTTGTTAATTTATTACTTCTTGTTTGACATGATGTGTTAAAATATGGTATAATTTATAGTAAGACCAATATAATGAAGCATATAGTAATATCAATATAACATAATGTGTAGTAATATCAATAGAGTTTGTAGTAATATCAGCATAATTGAGTTTGTAATGATACAGTATATTATATTTCCTAGTAATAATTTATTGTAGTGATATCAATATAATATATCTTGTAGTAATTTCTATATCATAAATTTTCTTGTAGTAACAGTATCATAAATTCTCTTGTAATATTAATACCATACATAGATCTGTAACATACAAGTCTGCTGATTCTAAAAACAGTGCTTGCACGCAGGATCAATGTACACATTTACTATATGTTAAAACTCATCTACACCACGAGATCATTCTCTTGTACTACCTTGCAATCTGTGAAGTACCATGCCATTCATATCTGCTTAGGAACTGCACACCTACATATTTAGGCACGCACACACACACACACACACACACACACACACACACACACACACACACACACACACACACACACACACACACACACACACACACACACACACACTTGCATGTACCCACCTTTCCGGTCTGGTCCTGTTGATGTTACACTGTTAAACACAAGTGCAGCAAACCATATCCAGAGTAGAACGTGCCCTTTCACAATAAAATGCATTATGTAAGTTAAACAATTCTTATTATTTATTAGTATACACGTGACTCTTTCAAAACTTAGTTGAATTTATTTGTGATATATTATTTTTTATAATAAATATTTAGTTTTGTTAATCCCTCCCTACACATGTGAATTGATATATGTCTGGAGTAATCAGTGGATGGATCAGTCAGTGATTGGATGAGTGTTAGGAAGTTGATGAAATTATTCCTTAAGTAAGAATCTCCACCTGCGAACAGATAATTATGTGTCGATGATAGGTTTACTTACACTGGTGTATGGATGTGAAATTCATATGGGAAAACAGAACCTATATTAAGATTTAACTAATGATATAGATTATGCATTATTAAATTATAAGGTATTCATAATAATAATCATAACGGAAGCAGGGCATATTATAGCGCCCCAATTACTTTTGATTTTATACATTTTGCTATGATTTTACAAAGTTTAAAAGCTTTTACTCAGTCCTTTGTAAACAACAATTGTAGATTATAAACATTTTCTTATTGCTGATGATTCGTATTTAAAATGACTCTGTTCATGACGCAATGCCTGCAATGGTTGGCTGATTAATGACGCTTGGTCAAGACCTAATTCCTGTATTGGTTGGCTGAGTAATGGATTGGCGGAAATAAAGTCACAGGAAAAAACGTCACGGGAAAAAAGTCACAAGTTTTGATAGGAAAAAAAGTCACAGAAAAAAGTAACAGAAGATAAATCACAGGAAAATGTGTATGAATCTGACGTGTTATCACTAAACAAGTACGCATTTACACATCTAAGCAAGTGTGAGTATCACATAAATAAATTAAATTTAAAAAATAATTTTGCGTTCTTTTCATATCACGGGAAAAATCACATAATAAATCAAATTAGTTTAAATGTTTAATATATGCAATAAATTTGTGAACTAAACTAAACATAAGATAAGACACAAATGCAATCATATGGTTAAAGCATTCAATGCAATATAAACACGTTTAGATAGTTGTACGGTAGGTGAGTTTTATTAATATTGCATGCCACCGTTCAAATTTATAGTTTATTAGAATTTACAGATATGCCGACCGTTTTGATCAATTAACACCATATTTAAATTTTATAATCGCCGACTAGTACAAGAACAATAGAACACTATTAATATTACAGTAATACAGTTCAAAGTTTTAATCTCGATCGGGAAAAAATATCCAGAAGTGAAAAGAAACTATTAATATAAAATGAAACTAAAATGAAGACGTATTAATATAAAATGAAACTAAATAAAAAGACATCAATGAAATCATGTTTCGAGCAGTCACATCACACTAAAAGGACTAAACATTTGTTGGTAATGTATGTTAGGTGATTTTTAACAACATTTTATTCTACAATTACCAATCGCAGGTAATAAACAAGAAAAGTACTTTAAAAATAAGTAAAGCAAACACAACCGACAATGACTGTCTTGTTTACATAAAATAAAACAAAGAAAATAGTACAGTATTATCAAAAACACACAACTACATAAAACAAATACCAGGTTAATTTATGAGGTTTTATGTCTACATAATTATTTGCTTTGAAGATACCAGAATTTTCTCAGATGTAAAGCTTTTATCATTTACTTATGGGTACTATTATGCGTTTGATAGTATTATTTATGAATGATTTTAGCGTTTGATATTTTGCTTCTGATTTAATATGCACATTTACTTATGGTTACTATTATGCATTTGATAGTATTATTTATGAATGATTTTAGCGTTTGATATTTTGCTTCTGATTTAATATTCACGACTAAGGCGAATGTTCCAACCGACTCCACGAAGAGAGATTGGCACTGTATTGCGGTTTTCTTGTCGGGCTACACACAAATTTCGAAGACGTTGTTGCATTTGGATGTAGCGCCTACATATCGTTTTCTGTGGTCGTCTGTCGACATCATTTTGCAAAGTGATAGTTCTAACTGTAGCTTCTTCACGCTGAAACCATTGAATTACATGCCAGATTGAGGGATGATAATGCCCAACGAGATTGTAGAATTTATTATTCCATCCTTCGCATATGTTGTTTGTACGAGGATTGTTGTTTAAGGTGGCAAGGTGCACATTCCAGAGGTGAGGGGCGAACATAGGTGGAAGTTGGCGTATTCTCGAAGGCATTATCAGATGATCATTTGCGTCAGACTGCTGTATGTGTCGAAAGGAGTCACTTACGTAAGTGCGATCGAAGTGCATTAGTAACTCCTCGGATTCAGGTACATCATTGGGAATGACAGTTTTAAGGTATCTCATACCTTCATCAACTTCTTCAAGAGGCAAAAAGGCCAGTGCGTCAATCATGCCACAAAACAAGCGAAAGTTGGCATTATCACTATAATGTTGTGTTAAGCCCAACTATTGGATTTTACGCCAAGTGGATTGCGTAGATGATAAAAACAACCTTTGCTGATGACGTCACGTCCAAATACAGCTAGAATTCTTTGTAACGCACCGTCTTCAAAGTCAGTCACAACGGTTTGCACGTTAATAGTATAGTTCAAGTTTACACACTTATCAACTATCGCTTGAAACAATTCTTGATAAGTGGCTCGGGTCTTGTTTGGAAGAAGAGCATACAGAGAAGTAATACACGTCTCCTCAAAAGGTACACGGACGACATAAAGTTGTTTGAAAATACTCGGATCCATAACAAAGTTGCCATCCATGAATACTGTTTCGGAATCGGCAAACATTTTCACGCTTTGACTGGAACCAAAAACTAAAATTTTGTTGCTACAGTTTGGCCCATTATCGTACAGTAGAAACTGTTCAGGATTTGGTCCTACTGTCTGAGTGAACTAGCTAGGAAGTTCACCTAGATCTTGAAGTAGACGCGGTACATGTGGAATAGACCGTTGGTTACGCAGAGTACGCTTACAGGTGTCAGCAGAAGGTATAAGTTCACGAACATCATCATCACATTGACTAACACCATGAGCATGGATCTGAGCTGGTTTGTCATGAGTACTTGCAGCATGGTCTTTCATTGCATTGCGCACTTTGGCAAAACGATCTTGGAGTCTCATTTGGAGCATGATTGTGAGATTGGCCCACCAAGGGATTTTCTTTCTCAAGGTTTGTCGACAAACTGCCTCGAGAATGGCCACTTGATCTTTGTACACATTTCCACCACAGCTTGGTTTTGCGAGCTGCATGCTTGGTATACATAAATCCATTGAAGCACAGCTTTGAACCACGCTTATTACCGTCAATAATCTCCATGGCTAAAATGGTTCTGTATCTTTATAAACCTCACATGTAAAAAGTGTCGAAGTGCCGAGAAGGAACTTTGCTTGGTATTTAAGGATCTTTTGGGCTTTGATGGATCGGAATCGTTGTCCTGGGACTCCACGCCTTTAGCAAGAATGGACATCCATCAAGGGACAGTTAACAGTTGGAATCTGAGTTATGAGGTGAACTCAGGACTCAGGAACCGGCTGCAAATGCATAGTTAATCATGTTTCAGCCTTGTGTGACAATAATGTTTTATATGGGCCTTATAACAGCAGCGTTATTCATTCTTTACAATTTCCACTAATTCACAATTTACATTATGTGAAAATTCAAATGTCTAAAATCTTTATAATATATTTCTCCATTAATCCAAAGTTGCTAGTAATACAATTTAACTAATGAATATGTGGCGGATTTTGACTCTCCCGTGATAACAATTAATCAACGGTAGTTCAATTACATACACGTGGTGTCTTCACCACTACTACAAATGTAATATCACTGTGCCACTTAGCTTTGTAGAAAATATATTATCAATCAGCAATAAAATGCACAAGAAAATTCTACATACATTCACAATACAAAATATATAGAATTAATTCAACTCAATACAGAGAAATCAAGATATTACCACCATGTTGTGTTCTGATAGATCCGGTCCTAGTAATGAATGGACGCTCTAATTTTACCCATGTAAGTCTGGCGCAATGCAGTGTGGTGTCTAACGTGACCCGCTCATTCAGTAGTCTTTATGAATGAAAGTAGAGGTCAACTCACAACTTAGCACTACGTCACTTTATCGGAAAACAAGTGACCGTACATGGATAGTTAGTATCCGATTTCTGATGTGACCTTCACCTCTGGTTTTAGCCTATTTCTCTGAAGGAGTAAACAAGTATTTCGTCTCTAAGCCTAATCCCTAACGGATGTCTCTCAATGGAGGCGTAAGACTTGGAAAACCCGTGTGTAAGAAGAAACAAGTTAAATTATATAAAAAGGTTATTAAAATTGCATCATTTGTTTAATATATTATTACAACCACAATGGGTCGAACCTCCCTGCCTGCGCCTGTGATATTCGAGCGGTGATGTTATCAGAGCTCTCAAGCACTGTGAGCATCTGTGAACATCCAGATACGCGGATCGTCGCCATTTAATTTACACCCCATTGTTCCCTTCTTCCCCGACTGGACCAAAGTCGGCTGTCCAAAACGGCCTACGAATGTTTATACGGCAATGATTTCGAATTAAACTTTGTCGAAATTGAAGAAGAATAAAATTCAAAATATTTAGAATTAATATTAATTTGGGTTAGTGTAATAATCTGCATTTTCGCCTTTACAGTTTCTATATCTGCATAATTAAGTTATTATGTGCTATTGAACACCAGAAGATTCTAAGATTTAAAACATTTTTCATTTACTTATGGTTACTATTATGCGTTTGATAATATTATTTATGAATGATTTTAGTGTTTGATATTTTGTTTCCTGATTAAATATTCATGATTAAGGCGAATGTTCCAAACGACGCCACGAAGAAAGTATGGCGCTATATTCAGAGTTTCTTGTCGGGCTACACACAAATTTCGTAGACGTTGTATTTGGACATAGCACCTACATATCTTCTTCTGTGGTCGTCAGCCGACAACATTTAGCAAAATAATGGTTCTGACTGTAGCGTCTTCATTCATATTTTAATAGTATAATTCATTCGAAACGAACTTACTTCATGACATAATATACTCACTTAAACACACACACACACACACACACACACACACACACACACACACACACACATACACACACACACGTACACATTTAACCACGATCCTAATGGACCGTCGCTTTCTGTGACTTTTCTTCCGTGACTTTTTTCCTGTGCCTTTTTTCTTGTGACTTTATTTCCTGTGACTTTTTTCCCGTTACTTTTTTCTTGTGACTTTTTTTCTGGAACTTTTTTCCCGCTCACCGAGTAATGACATATGGCTGGCACTTGTCTCAGCAAATGCTATATGTAGTCCACTATGTGTCAGATGATCGGTAATAAGGAGGTTTATGAAGTGTGACTTGGCATACTGTCTACAAATAGTGTAGAATAAGTTTGACCGATACCTTCTGGCCAGTAATATGGAAGACACGTGGCATATATTTGGGTACGACATGAACAGACACGTATTTGTTTATGACATGGAGAGGCATGTATCTGTTATGACAAGGACGAACACGTATTTGGGTATGACATGATGGACACGTATTTATCCACGACAAGGGGGATAAAATGAAAGCAGATGTGATGACGAAAAAGAAAAATAGTGATAACAACTATAAAACGACGTGATATTAGTAATTCTTATCTTGATAGTTCAAAAGTATTCGGGCTAGAAATACATTTAGAAAAGAGGATGTATTGTAATTAAGAAATCGGTTAAAGAAAGAAAGAAAGAAAGTAAGAAAGAAAGAAAGAAAAAATCAGGATTAGAACTATAAGTATCATGTCGTTATTTTGCTGTTATCACTATTTTGATGATATTTGACGTGGTGGTAATTCATGTCAATATTGGGCGTGCCATTACGATTTGCACTCCATATGGTGTGCCACAGGTCAGCTATATGTCAATTGATCTAAACTAGGTCAGTCAATGTGTGCGAGCCGGATCTTAAGTTTTCACGTTACGTCTTGTTAGCTAAGCAAGTGGCGAGTGGTGGTTAGTGTGTCTCTGTGTGTGTGTGGGGGGGGAGGGAACTGCTGATTTGTAGTGACTACCCGACACTGAAGTCTGTCCTACTCACAGCAGGGGCGTGGATTAAGCGCAATGACGAGTGAACACCCCGGGAGTTCAGAGCTTAAGCCGTTATGATTACACGATCAGTTTATTGATTCTGTAACCAAGCACAGTCTTCACTTTGTTTGATTGGGAAGATATCAGTTGTGTTTATCAAATCGCATACTGAGAGCGTGAAGACACTTCATCCCTAGTGTGTGTTCTGCGGTCATAACATGACTAAATGCAGATGATAAATTCCAAGAAACAGGAATCTATAGGCCTACCATAAATATTAATCTAAATACTTCAGAGTTTAATTTGTTTCTGTTCATCCTGACAAAAACTATTTTAGAAAGGTGGTTATTTTAGTGTTAATAATAAAGTAAAATTGTATCAAAATGTCTTGTTGGTGCACAGAATCGCAGCATGAAGGAACTGTTATATGTCTAGGTCAAGTTTGTCTGGGTTTTTTCTTAAAGCACTTCAAGTTTGCAAAGTCACCTGACACTAGGTTAGAGAACTATTTTGATTTTGTCAATTTTCTTTGTTACTAAATGAAAGTAACTGATAACGGCTCTCGTATCTTATCAAACTTGTTTGTGTACATTGGCAACATGTGTGTCTACGCGCGCGCGCGTATGTGCGTGTATGCGTGCGCGCAAGCGCTTGCGTAAGAAAGAGAGTGAAATAAGGAGTGAAGAGAAACAGACATCGTGTGCAACAGAAAGTCAGGAAGATTGACAGCCAGAGAGAAATGGAAAAATAGGAATGTGTGCGTGCGTGCGTGCGCGCGCGCGCGTGTGTGTGTGTGTGTGTGTGTGTATGTGTGTGTGTGTGTGTGTGTGTGTGTGTGTGTGTGTGTGTGTGTGTGTGTGTGTGTGTGACAGAGGGAACGATGAAAAAATAAGGAAATGAACAAGGAGTAGCCGAGAAAGAGAGAAAAATAGACAGATGTGTAGAAACAGAGGAGAGAGAGATTGAGAGAAAACACCTCTATCGCCAGAAACAAACGACAAAAAATCAGTCGCGAAAGATAAGAACATAGGTTACAATCACGTATATTCCTTAATAATATGAATGTCCTTATAATAAAAAATATCCCACCAAAATAATATCTAGTGTAATGAAATGCGTTTGATCATTAGGAAGATTTGCGAAACGGAAGAAATGGGTACTCGTTAAGATTAAACATAATTATACACTTATCAATATACAACTTTCATTTCAATTTAAATTCTTTCATAGCTAAACAGAACTTGTATAATGTCTTTATAAAGCTTTTCATGACATTATCAATATACAACTTTCAGTTCAATTTAAATTCTTTCATAGCTAAACAGAACTTGTATAATGTCTTTATAAAGCTTTTCATGACATTATCAATATACAACTTTCATTTCAATTTAAATTCTTTCATAGCTAAACAGAACTTGTATAATGTCTTTATAAAGCTTTTCATGACATTATCAATATACAACTTTCAGTTCAATTTAAATTCTTTCATAGCTAAACAGAACTTGTATAATGTCTTTATAAAGCTTTTCATGACATTATCAATATACAACTTTCAGTTCAATTTAAATTCTTTCATAGCTAAACAGAGCTTGTGTAATGTCTTTATAAAGCTTTTCATGACATTATCAATATACAATTTCATTTCAATTTAAATTCTTTCATAGCTAAACAGAACTTGTATACTGTCTTTATAAAGCTTTTCATGAATTTATCAATATACAACTTTCAGTTCAATTTAAATTCTTTCATAGCTAAACAGAACTTGTATAATGTCTTTATAAAGCTTTTCATGAATTTATCAATATACAACTTCCATTTCAAACTAAATTCTTTCATTACTAAACAGAACTTGTATAATGTCTATATAAAGTATTTCATGACATTATCAATATACAACTTTCATTTCAAACTACATTCTTTCATTACTAAGCAGAGTTTGCATAATGTCTTTATAATGCATTTCATGGCGTTAAACGCAGCAGACTAACCACTTTATCTTGACAAAGTACAGCAATTCAAACCTGTTGATTGGCAGTTTAGAAATAATATTGTCACTAGATAAGGCCGAACAATTTTATTTGCTAGACCCGGAAGTATCCGTCACGAGCAAATGAAGTGCCTTAATTCAGTTTCCTTAAAATGACGTCAGTTCTTTGAGAGTATTTGTTTAGTGTTAACGATTTACAGATTGCAATGGAAGACATTGTTTTTTTCATTACCATATGCTTTATGACGGTTACTAGATTGCAAGGGAAGACATCGTTGTTTTTCATTACCATATGCTTTATGACGGTTACTAAATTGCAAGTGTAGACATTGCAGTTCTGATCTTCAATCCAGATGATTTTCACGTGGACACCTGTATGGGTTAAGATACAGTGTCAGCAGTGGCAATCTCTACGTTTGTGTCCCATATTGCAATATTTTCAATATTGTATACAATGACGCGTATGGTCAACTTTTGTAAATTAATTAAATTGTCCAGAGATGTCCAAAAATTCAAGTACCCAAATGATTGTCCACATCATTTGAGAGTTTCTATCATTGGACAATTCAGCATTAAATTTGTTTCTGAACATCCGTGCAAAATCAAATGGTTTTAGAAAGGTTGTTATGTTACTTTTAGAGTGAGGGTAAAATTGTCTCAAAATAACTTGTTGACACATATTATCACCGCTTGAGGTAACTGCTATCGGCGGCAAAGGTTAACGTTAGTTGTTTGCATAAGCATTTAAAGTTTGCAAAATCACCTGTCAATAGTTTGAAAGAAATTTTAATTGTTTTGGTCCTCTTTCTTTACATAAACGAGAGCGAGTGCTAACGGCTTTCAGTATCTTATCATACTTGTTTTTGTACATTGGCAACGTGTGTGTCTTTGTGTGTGACTTTGTTTATGTGACTTTGTAGTTGTACGGTGTGTCTTTGTGTGTGTGTGTGTGTGTGTGTGTGTGTGTGTGTGTGTGTGTGTGTGTGTGTGTGTGTGTGTGTGTGTGTGTGTGTGTGTGTGTGTGCTTGCATACAGAGAGAGAAACAAGGAGTGAAGTAGAAATAGAGTGCAACAGAAAGACAGATAGACTGACAGCCAGACAAATGGAAAGAAAATAGTGTGGGAACGGAGAGAGAGAATGAACATGGAGTAACAGACAGAAAGACAGATAGACTGGCAGCCAGACAAATGGAAAGAAAATAGTGTGGAAACAGAGAGAGAGAGAGAGAGAGAGAGAGAGAGAATGAGCAAGGAGTAACAGACAGAAAGACAGATAGACTGGCAGCCAGACAAATGGAAAGAAAAGAGTGTGCGAACAGAGAGAGAGAATGAAAATGGAGTAACAGACATAGAGACGGAAGAGTGACAGTAAAGGAGAGACAGACGTGGAGAGATATGGAGAGACAGAGACCTAGAGAGAACAACTCTATTACCAGAAACAAATGACAAACTCCAGTCGCGAAAAACGAACTTAGGTCACAAACATGTATACTCCTTAATAGCATGACTGTCATAACAACAAAACATGCCTCAAAAATGACATATCTAGCGTTAACAAATGCGTTTAATCATTTGGAATGTTTGCGAAACGGAAGAAATAGACAGTCGTTAAGATTAATTACATTTATCAATACACAACTTTAATTTCAAACTAAATTTTTCCATAACTAAACTGAACTATATAAAGATTGTAATGGCATTATCAATATACAACTTTAATTTTAAACTAAATTATTTCATAACTAAACAGAACATGTATATTGTCTACATAAAGTATTTCCTGGAGTGAAAAACAGGTTATCTTTGCTTATTACCAGCAATTCATTCATGTTGGTTGGCACTTTAGAAATAAATTATCACTAGATACGACCGGTCAATTTTTATGCTAAAGTTAGAAGTATCAGTCACCCGCAAATGAAGTGCCATAGATCTGCAGGCATTTTGAAACAAAACATAAGATAGGTGTTTCCAAAGTAAATAAATAAAAAGGCAAAATAAAATATGTTGGGGTGCGGGGTATCACAATTTATATAAAATAGAATCTATGCACTTAAAGTTAAAATTTCATAAAGAGCAAAAGATTTCAAAACATCACTTATGAACAGAAAATGTATTATATGCGAAATTATATTATGTACACCTTTATTAACCCCCGAAACTATTCCTTTGCGCCGACTGTATAACAATGTTTAGGAAATCATCGCATGACTAGGAAAAAGTGGGGTGGGGACTTCTGCTAGAACGCACGTGTTTAATAAAATTGTAACGTATTAGGGTTAGAACTTGAGTAACAAGTAATAACAGATTTTGTTGTATACCTTAGTGCACTGGAATGAAGATAAATTATCAAACATCATGCTACCCCAGAAAAGATCTCTCCGGTAACTGAAAACCTAAAAACATTTTCCATAACAATAAACTACAATGAATGCAGATCTTTGCTAATTCATCACCGTGACCTCTGTGAATTCGTATTTCTTTCAGACTGTTTCTTTTTCTGTGAATTAGATTGTATTCAGTAGTAAATACTGTATTGTTATGCATTTTGGTGGGTTGCATTGCACTGTGTAGAAAACTCATATTCTTAGTGCATCCCGGAAATAAATAAAATCTTAATTCAGACTCTTTGTGATGATTAATAAATTGTAGGTGTAAGTATTGCAGTCCTTCGTTAGCATTTGCTTTGTGGTGATTAATAAATTGTAGGTGTAAGTATTGCAGTCTTTCGTTAGCATTTGCTTTGTGGTGATTAATAAATTGTAGGTGTAAGTATTGCAGTCTTTCGTTAGCATTTGCTTTGTGGTGATTAATAAATTGTAGGTGTAAGTATTGCAGTCTTTCGTTAGCATTTGCTTTGTGGTGATTAATAAATTGTAGGTGTAAGTATTGCAGTCTTTCGTTAGCATTTGCTTTGTGGTGATTAATAAATTTTAGGTGTAAGTATTGCAGTCTTTCGTTAGCATTTGCTTTGTGGTGATTAATAAATTTTAGGTGTAAGTATTGCAGTCCTTCGTTAGCATTTGCTTTGTGATGATTAATAAATTGCAATGGTAGGTATTGCAGTCTACATTTGTGGATCTTTATACCATCTGATTCTCACACGGACTCCTGTAAGCCATGAGTTACAGGGTCAGCAATGACACTCTCTTCGCTCGTGTCCCAGATATGTATACATAGAAGCGCTCAGGTCAACCTTTGTAAATTAAAAAAAATCAAAAATCATTATAGTTAATAGTCGATATTCTGCTGACATTTATGCAATACGACTGAGGGTGAAAGCTAGTCTATAACAACTAGTGATAGTTCTGGTATTTATCCTATTAGAATATTAAATTAAATAATTGGCATGGGTAACTTGAAAGTATGGTACATTCAAAACATTATTTGATCTAATTGTGAAGAAACGTGGATGGTAAGAAGGGGGGTGTGTGTGGCGATAGATGGTGTAAGTCCTCTTGGACATAGGTTAGTTACAGTTGTTATCAGTCGCTAAAGTCAGTCTCACGTGTTACACCAATCCCTGAGGGATTGTAGTCTGATTACAAAGAGAGTAAATTTAATTAATTAATTCATTGGATTTCTTTGTACTAATGTGTTGTTCCTATGGAGGCTAATTTGTTGAAATTCTTTATTGGACTATTGTTTGCAAAGGCGTGATTCCTTGGACTATGTGCAAGTTACATTGGTCAAGAGATGTTCACGAATTCTAGTGCCCAGTTACTGTCCACATCAGTAGAGAGTTTGAAAATAGTTTAATTTAATAAGCCATTTAATGACATGAAGACAACAGTTATGTGATAAGAGTATAATTTAATAAGTCACCTACTGACATGACGACAAGTGTTATTTGATAAGAGTATAATTTAATAAGTCACTTACTGACATGATGACAAGAGTTATTTGATAATAATGAATTACTTTATAACGACGATTCGTCATTTCGACAGTATCTCACTTCACACAAATACACAGTAACATATCTCACTTCACACAAATACACAGTAACATATCTCACTTCACACAAATACACAATAGCATATCTCACTTCACACAAATACACAGTAACATATCTCACTTCACACAAATACACAGTAACATATCTCACTTCACACAAATACACAGTAACATATCTCACTTCACACAAATACACAGTAACATATCTCACTTCACACAAATACACAGTAACATATCTCACTTCACACAAATACACAGTAACATATTCACTTCAAGTAAATTTATAATCAAATATATCACGTCATGCACGAATACAGTGAGGTAACTAGTTCACATAAATGTAAAGTCAAATACTTCGCCTCAGGCAAATATTCAACAACTTATTTCACTTCACACAAATTAACAGTAAATTGTCCCACTTCAGATAAATACAATGAAATATTTCACTTTGGACAAATTGACAATAAAATGTCTCGCATTTATTTGATAGTAAATGTATACAAGTGATGAGACGTAAAATTAATAAATGTTTTGCACATATTGTTCGCTTGTGAAACTCGACGTTTATGTGTTCATCAGAAGTGGCAAGATATAATAATTAATCACTCATCACAAGATCTCAGTGACTTACAACTAAACGAGAATGTACAACAGTTTTATGAACACATCACAATATATCACTGACTTCGAACTAAACGAGTGTGTACAACATTTATATGAACAAAAGTGAAATATTAACATGTTCTGTTTATTTAAATACAAATTTACGAGGGGTGTGACGATATGACTGTAGGCAGCCGGCAATTTGCATTCTAATTTTATTCTACTTGAAACAAATACGTTTCCAAAGTTAATTTCTGCAAAACAACATTATTAAAAGTGCGCGCATGCATACAGTTACTCTCTCCGATACACACACATATAAAATTGAACGTGTGTATGTATGTTTGTACGCAAAAAACCCTATTATCATTGTAAACCCAACAAAACATATATAGATGAATTCGTCTTAACAGGAAACATGTTGACGTGTGCTCAGAACTAAACTTTTAGACTCCCAAAACCCCAAATAAAGAATTGTTCACTCAAGAAAAGAAAGAAAGACAAAAAGAAGAAATCTCCTTTAGGAGGTTAGCTGACGCTCAGGTCAGCATTTGCTGGATATTTCGCAAGTAGACTGTTTATAGAGATGAAGAAGAGAGTTGGCGGTCTTCCAGACGATCCGCACATGGAGGTTTTTAAAGAATATTTCACCCATATTGTAAGATATATTTATGCAAGACTATAAAAATGTAATAGTCTACCATGTGCACTTCGGAATGTATATATACAGAACTAGTTAAACAAGTCTTATTTATTTTCCAACTGGAAGAAATTCTTAAACTTTCACTTATGACTTTACTCATTCAACTCCGAGTATGGCAAGTGAGGATTGTTATATTGTGTCAAGTAAATCCATGCTTTTTACCCGTCCATGCCCAAAGACACCCCCGACCCATCCCCGGCCAGTTTCTTTCATAAGCATCACACAAATGACGTTTTGTTGTTTGGGCGAGTATTAAATTACGACCAAGGTGGTCATCTGCGCTGACAAATCAGTGTTACTGCTCTTCAGTCACAAATAAAAAGCATCAAAAGCATCATCCCATAGAGCAAAAGAAAGAAAACTAATTGGATAAAGACATACACTTACAGAACACAACAAAATTAGCATTGTTTCCTGTTTCTGCTCTTTTTAAGTCGGAAAACGTAATCCCATAGAGTGAAAGAAACAAAAATATTTTGAGGAAGATGTATATTTACAGAACACAATAAAAATAGCATTGTGTAAAGCCAAAAATACAGATTACTACATAAAACTACCTTAAATATAAATTCTAAATATTTTGAATTTTATTTCTTCAATTATGACAAAATTTAACCCTAAATTTTGCCGTGTAATCCTCATAAGCCATTTTGGACAGCCGACTTTGGCTGTATACGGGAATAAAGAATAATGTTGCAAGAATTGTAATTTTAAGGATGGAGTGTGAACTAGAATAGAGTTATTTTGTGATAAATGGGAAACTTAGGTTTGCTGCCTGATTGTGCTAAAGTGAACAAGTGCCTTTCTGATTGCAACCTTTGAGTTGTGTTGAAGTTATGAGTGTCGAGTTTCAAGCTTCATATCAAGGTTACAGTTATCCTCTAAGTATTCATCTGTTACAACTATTATGACATGGAAACATAGGAACATCTGTTGCAGTGTGTGTAAGCATATGGGAGTATGTTACACCAATACTTTGATATACAAAAGCAAGGGATGATAAGTACATCAGTACAGTGAAGTACCAGAACAATTGTGATTGTGTTCTGCTCAAAACACAGATTACAGAGAGAACACCAGTTTGGTTGAGAAGAAAAAGATGTGTCAGTGATTTCTACGTGTAACCAAAAACAAACACATTGTTACAGAGTCTGATAAATTCTGTGTCACAACCTCTTAACCCAATTGCTGGTTTTCAAAAATCAAATTTTGAAAGGGGACTTTGTTAAAGCTTTCCCATGATACACCAGCATCGAGAAGCTTCTAGCAAAGAGGTCAGAATGTTATGTAACTTTAAGCCATTGTCCTACACTTCGAACCAACAACATACCACGTGATCTGTCCCGTGATGCATTCTATGCAGTTTTAATAAATACAGTATTCGCGCGGTAATTCGTCACTCCGAATCCAGAGCCGGCCGTGAAAAATAGTAGCTATTCGCTCGTCCGCCGCATCCGTGAGTCACGATAGAGAAACCCGTCACATTAATTTGCTTTGAGAGGTAACACGTCTACTTCTTGCCAGTGTTATTGCATTTATTAATTGTATTTTGCATTTGAATCAATGTATGTAATTTTGTGCCATTTATTGCTACTTTTAGCCTAAGCACGTGGTTCGCTTGTAAATGACAAAATCTATAAGTTATTGTATATACATCATTGTAACTCTTTTCCATTGTAACTTTAATTTATATAATCTTAAATTCACTAGTGCCAGGAGTGTCTGTGCACGACACAAATTTTCCTTGTAATTCAAATTGTTGCGTGTAATTTTAATGCTAAATTGTGAAGCGCTTTGCTTTATTTGAATTGTTCCTTTGTATGAATTCTAAATTTTAATGTTGTAAATATTTGGTAATTCGTACGTCATGTATTGTTAAATATAACATACGTGAAAATCAATTTATATCTTTAAATATAAATTGTAAACGACGCGTTAATCGAAGATTCTAACTCAGTGCATTTAAATGTGAAAACGTGCTTAGGTTGGCAAACCCAAAACACAGAACGATCATGGAAAACATCCTCTGTCTCCAGGTCGGGTTTCGATTTCAGTTCTTGATCTAGCTTCCACTTTTACCTCTTATTCCTACCGTCATTACTGGGAACGTGCATTGGCGCGCAGGTCTATGCATCCCTTTGTCTACACTCACATTTGTCGCCTGGCGTAATAACTGAGAGACAGTTATCTACATATGCTATGTGCATTGGCTGGCGGTGATTGAATTTAGGTGGACTGGTTTGGACCAGTTTGGAAACCACGAGGCGTCATGAATGAAGCTAAGTAGATCTAATCGATCACAATCAAACAAACTATTGAGCAATATTTCGCAAACCAAGAACAATTGACTTTGAAATTAATAGCACTTTTTTATTTTGCCACGAGTAGAATTAGACTTTGCGCTCGTATTTAATTATCGTTGTTAATTGTTAAATATTAAATCTTATTTTTTAATTGTTAAACCTCTTCGTAGTAAATTTTTATGCATAATAGACCTAACTAATCACGTGGTTTGGATGGGGGCTGACTGAGCTGAATGACGTAATGAGTGCATATTAATTAAGAGGAATTTAATGACTCCAAGCCAGCTTTTGTACGCAAGTTGTCAGTTCGTAAATCTGTCGTCTTCACTACAAAGACACATTTTTGAGTTCAGTCGAATGATAATTTGGGCAACCAGTCTGTATAGGATGGAGAGAAGAAATTAATTAAATCTAATCATTTTAAAGTCCTTAAAATCCTAGGCAGGATCTATAAAGAAATACTGGAAACGTAACACACATATATACCATATAAAATATCTGTAAGCTGTTTTAGATAACCGACTTTAATCCATCGAGAAAAGGAAGACAAAAGAGTGAATTGAATAGTGAGGATCCGCATAGCTCTTGTATGATTGACAGTTGCTGCCATGAAGAGCGCGCTGATGACATCATCGTACACATATCACAGGCACAGGTAGCGAAGTTCAACCCATCACAGTTAGCATCTAAGGAGTCGATACAATGATAGGAATGCAGACCCTTTAGTGCATGCTTGCCCAACCATGACTATTTAACAAAGGGTCGAGACAATAGCATTATTTGCACCTGAGGGTAAGAAGGTACTTGAACCCTGACTCGAAAACTCGATTGCTTAAATAGAGCGACAGTGCTAATTAATTTCACTACGAGTTTTCTCGAGGCCCGCAATGACTTTCTGTGGTGATAGGGCAGAATAAGACAGAATAAGAGATGTCTGAAATGGTAATTATACTTGTAAATAATGATTCGAATTTTTCCTTATTTCAATTTTCAAGTTGTATTTTTCTTACAAATGTTTGTATTTTAAAATGATTGAAATTGTAATGTTATTCTTGGTATCGAGCAAAACACTTGTAAAGAAATTCAAATGAGAACCAAGAATAAAAATACAGACTTAATGCTTAGGAAAACATGAACTGATGTACGCGAAACACTTGTATATTCCACAGCCCAGAAGTCAAATGGTTACTTCACAAGGTTACATCCAAAGATTCTAACAACCGGTAACATCAGAGTTCTACCAGGTAACATTCCAGCTGCCCTGAGAACTTCAGCTTTAACTTCATGAGAGACCTTGGCCCTGAGTACCCTGGTCTACATATACCGTCACTGAGCATTACTAGACTGTTGCGAGAAGCCCAGTTGATCAAGAAGACAACGGAAAAGGTTTGCAAACAGTAAGAATTTGTCTAACCAGATTTACTTAGAAGAGATACAGAAACGCACATGGATATTATGTGTAACACAGACAAGACAGCCTGTAACAGAGAGGGTGACTTTTCAAACCGGATAATACTGTCGGGGATACTTGTATATGGTACGTAAATTTCACCAGTAATACAGGTTTCTGCCAAGTGGACAAATCTATGAATTGATGAATTAACAGAGTAATGGATGACTCAGTATTTTAGTGCAACAAAGTTAATAACTGTCTTGTGTGTGAGAATTCTGTTTGGACTAGAATTGTAACCCAGGACACCTCGTTCACAACTAGAACAGTGTTTGTGTAACCAAGTTCCTGACAAGAACTGTGAACAGTGAACATTCTAGCAAGAGTGAAGTGAAAGACTTTTTGCAAGCTTGTTCAGCCGTAGCCAGTATTGTGCACCAGCCAACAGTGCCAGGCATAGACGGAGACAACGATCACAATTTACATCAGGTGAATGCTTCCTTATGTTGCATCATATGTCTGTAATCGTTCTGTGATTAACCTAATTTTCTGATTTTTATTATTTGAAGACCTAGTAATTGTTCTAGGCAATATATTGAAATTATTTCATGTTCAGACTGTATTATTTTCTAGTAATGGTTCTAGGAAATCAGTATATGATTAATACTGTTAATTAAAGTTTATAGTGATAAACTTTGAGAGATCTGCGAATCTCTGATATCGCCTTAAGTGTAAATTAATTGTTATTCTATTTGTAACTGATTTATTATTGTTTTTTTCTTTTAATAAATTGTTATTATTTTACCTATCCACTCTCGTCATACTGAAGAGGGGTAAGTGTGTTAGAGGTGATGGTGGGGGCTCGCCAAATGACGTAATATATGATGACAAAAGACGGTCTAAAGACACATTTCTTAGGGTAGGTCCGTCATCTAGTTGGGTAGATAATTGTGAGGACCGGATAACGACTTTGAGACTGACAAGAATAGTTCATCTAAGGCCAGTTATCTTGGACAAGTAACACCTGGAGGAAAGACGTAATTAGTGAAGAAATCCAGGGTTTGACTTAGTCACTCCCAGACCACAGAAAGACAAAGATGTTGTCGTGGACATAGTGTATGATTGCAGGAGAAATTGAATGTAGAAACATAATTATTAAAAATTATGAATGTTCTCACACATTAAGTAATCATAGATACTACGCCCATTCACATATATATAATAAATTTATTGTTAAATGTATTGACCTTCTTATGCATGCATATTGATATTGAAAATCTTATGTTGGTCAAAGAAAGTGGGTGGATGGGATCTCACTAAAAATAGATTAAAGACGGATTTGTCTTCTCTTTAGTAAGATGTTTTTCCACTCCTGGAAACTTTATGTGACTGTAAATGTTGTTTTATGGTGTGGAATAGAGAAAACGTTTACAACACCAAAATATCTGCAATATATATGGAAATGAGAGTGGAGCTTCGGAGAGATAATAATTGCCAATATAGAAAAACTTTTCTATGATGGCAGCTGCCACTTATTCATAATCATGCAGTTTGCATGCAGTTTGCATTTTTTATTTTGTTAGGTGATGGTCCAACGTACCCCTTTCTATGCACATTACACAAATGATCCAAAATCTTCGATGTACTCACAAAGCACACCATGAAGAATTGTCCATAACTTCATATGTGCTATCAAAGCACATCATGTGGAGTGTTCCAGACCGTTCATGTTCTCCACTTAGCACATCATGAGGGATGTTTTAGAAACTTTCATGAATACTAGAGACCAAAGCAAGACTCATTTTTCGCATATTGTCTCTTGAATTAAATTCACAGGAATCAACTTACAGTAAATTGTTTACTGATACATTCATTCGACGATATTGCAGGATACAAACACCTCATGATCAATGCAGTCTGAAATGGGTACAAGAGGACAACTTAAAAACGGCACGCACTTTTATGCAAAAGTCAAATTCAGGGAGCACTACATTTCAGGCATATACATCTGTAAACTCCTTTCTCTATCTCATACGCATTCTTAACTTAACATTCCTGCAACAATATTGATTAGCCTGATACACATGCAGCATAAAAGACATAGCACATTGGACTCGAGATGTGTCAACATCAAAGTGATTACTATAGCGAACATCATCAACTAAGTAACTGTCGGCCCATCTCCATTGGATGAAGTTATTATGAACAAATGTGAGACTATTAGTTAGAAAAAAACTATTCATCCAGTTGGAAATGGTTTGGATTGCATCAGCAGGTTCTAGCATATTCTTTATCTGAGTTGTTTACTCCCACTCTGACACTTTAACAAAATACTATCATAAGGAGTACCCAAGGTCGTGTCGTTTTCACATTTAACAATTTATATAAGGATTAAGATTAAAAACAGGTATAGGCAAATTTACTCCTCCAAATACCCGACTCCTTTTTAAGATGTTAAACTTCATGTTATTATCTACTCTATTAGGAGTAAATTTATAACATTGCCAGTTAACCTTTCGCAATCACATGAAAGGATCGGCAAAAGGTTTGATTGTTAGATTTAAGAAATAGAAATAATTGATTAAACGAACATCCATTCATAAGAAAAGACGAAACATATTTTGGTTTTAAGTCATTTAGATAATTAATTCAACATGGCTTAGAAATAACAGATTAATAATTTAATATGCCTCATAACTCACTGAGTATTAAATATCAAGTAACATTTTAATTTCTCTCATTTTAAGTTGAAACGTGACCGGTTTATATCTCCACAGTAAAATGATATAAGCACAATGATCACTATAATATTCCTTCGTTATAAATTTGACACATGACTAGTTATGTCTTTACAATTAAGGAAATACACATGCAAAAAAAAATGCACAAAACATTAGAAGAAAAATAAACTGAGAAACAGAAGCTGTGATTTTAACTATACTTAATTATCTTAAAAGTAAGCAACAATAATGACCAAAATAACTTGATTAAAATTAATCAGAAGAAATGCAAGCTGTGATTTCAATGGTACTTAATCATTTTAAAAGTATGCAACTATAACGACCCCAGAAAACCTTGTTTAAAATTAAGCAGTAGAAAACAAGTTGTGATTTAATTTTTACAAATACCTGGCAAAGTCCTCATGTCAGTTGATCGGCAGTGTGAATATTGTCAGAATGAGCTGGTGCCTGTGGTATCCAGGCTGTTTGGACGTGTACCGGTTAAGAGTTCACACTGGTGGATTAACTATCAGGTGTGCGTGTTCGGAGTGGAAGACAATATTGTACAGACCTTATCAGCCAAAGACTTTTATGACTGACAGTTATACATTCCAATCTATTTATCTTAATTTGTGATAAATTATTATTAGGTTTTAATATATTTTTATGTGTCTATTTGTGTGTTCTTAACAGACTTTTTTCCAAATGTTCTTTCCTTGCAGTAAGTTTCAAAACACTACATAGCAAGAAGTCACTTCACTCTTTATCTTGTTAATAGTCGGGTGGGGTTTTTTTTTGGTGTTTGCGAAACCGTCTAATCAGTATTATGTGTTTGCCAAAAAGTGACCTGTAATATATTCACCATAAAGTGGTCTGTTTTCGTGGTTTGCCATAAAGTGACCTCTACTATGTATTTGCCATATAGGCACCTGTTATACAGTAATATCTACTATGTGTTTGTCATACTATGATATGTATATGTGTTTGCAATACAATGGCCTGTACAGTGTGTTTGCAATACAATGGCTTGTACAGTGTGTTTCCAATACAATGGCCTGTACTATGTGTTTGCCATAGCATGACGTGTACTATATGTTTGCAATACAGTGACATGTACTATGTGTTTGCAATACAGTGACCTGTACTATGTGTTTGCAATACAGTGGCATGTACACTGTGTTTGCATTACAGTGACCGATACTATATGCTCGCAATACGTTGGCAAGCTGTACAACTTGCATCACACGTCACTGCAGTCAAATTACATTCGCCATAGAAATGCTCCACTATATCCTTGAAACAATATTTTTCTCAGTATCAAAATATTTATTCTCCCTCTCTTCACGTCTTGTTTCCATTCCTCTCTCTCTCTCTCTCTCTCTCTCTCTCTCTCTCTCTCTCTCTCTCTCTCTCTCTCTCTCTCTCTCTCTCTTTGCTACTCTGCTGCTTTTCTATCGCTTGACTGCTGTTTCTTACCTAGAATGGCTACCCCTTATCTTGAATTGCTGTCCCTGGTCTAAAATTGATGTCCCTGATCTAGAATTGCTCCCTTATTTAGAATTGCTGTCCCTTATCTAGAATTGCTATCTTTATTTAAAATTGCTTTCCCTTATCTAGAACTGCTGTCCACGATCTAGAATTGCTCCCCTTATTTAGGATTGCTGTCCCTTATCTAGAATTGCTGTTTTGGACAAATGTAGAATACATAATTTCTTGTGAAACGTATTTATGTATAGTGTGTAAAATAAGGCAGAACTATTTATGTATAGTTGTACATCATAGAAGACATATTTATGAATTATAATTGTAACATACAGAATGTAAATGGTGGGCCCCGTGCGGCAGACTCAAACATTCATGCAAATACGTATTAACGGACAAACGCTCAAATGCAAAATAAGAGAGAGAGGAGAGAGAGAGAGAGAGAGAGAGAGAGAGAGAGAGAGAGAGAGAGAGAGAGAGAGAGAGAGAGATGAGGGAGAAACATAAGAAAACATGAAACAGAATGAAAGTAAAAGTAGAAAGGAAGAAATGTACTAAAATATTTCAGACATGCGCATTGAATGACGTCATGTCGACGTTTACGTCATAAGTATGATGCACGTCGTCATGACAACAGGACATTTCTTTGTTCACGTTAACGAGTAAGAAGATAAACAACACAAAGAGAAATTGGCAATAACAAAGACAACAATGGCGATGTTACAGTTACAAATATGTATACACCGCTACACATAAATAACATTCAGTACTGTATAATTACTCACTACACGTTTTTTATTCATTACACACTACTCGTTGATTATTACTTAATGTAGTGAATAATTATTCGTTGTCATCATGAGTGTCATTGTAGAGATTATGGTATTCTAGACTGTTATCAGTTCGGTGATGGCTGTCTTCGTTATGAAGCGTTTATCGGTTATCGTTATTCTCATCAGATTTGAAGCAAGCATCAGGTCAAAAGTCAATCAACACAAGTTGTGATGTACAGCGTGACATGGCGCCAAGTCTTAGTTCTAACAAATAACCTCTACAAATATCTCTATTCTCCACAACGACCACCTTCTCTCCAGACCACGAACATCACGCCAGTCTGTCACCGTCACCAGATCACCGACACCAAGCGCCGTGTCACGAATGGCGGCTTCATCATCTTTCTCCACCACGCGCACAGGCACGTGACATGCACGCAGACCCTGGACCAGACCACTAGCTGTTGTAGTCACTTGGCCCTTATTGTCCACCTGTTCATCTGTCGGGTTGTCATAACACAACACCAGGACGTCGCGGTACTGCAGAGGTGGAGGGCCATTACTGTTAACTGAAATTTGATGAAAATTATTTTAATCTAAGTACCCGTTCTTCTATCCATATATGTATTGCTCCATACGGTCATTCCTTCATCTAACCATTTATTCATCCACCCGTCCTTTATTCTTCCATCTACCCATATGTATTTGTTGTCACCTTGTCACCACTACCTTGCTCCCTTGTGAAAGTGGTGGTAGTTGTTAAAAACACGTAGGACACTGTATGGTTGGAATTACAGAATCCACACATAGACAATTCAAAAGATGTTTGCTTGTTTGAGCTTAATTTTAATCAGCATGCAATTGTTAAGTTTGTTGACGTGTATACGTGCGAAAATGTGAAGTGGAATGAATAAATGATGGACTGTACAAGACAATACAACATAGAAACGAGACGAGAAAAGATAAACCCAGCCGCACCTGTCTTTTCAAAACAAAAGAAGTTGTTGTTTGAAAAGTGAAATAATATGTGTATTCACTATGGATTCTCTTTTGTACAGTGGTTAATCCAATCATTGCAAAACATTCACGAACATACACTCAGAGGGGCAGGGGAGGGGAGGGCAAATGACAAATGAATCAAATATAATTAAAAAAGAATAAATGATACAATCAGATTTACTTCACAGAGCTGCGACTCCTTCTATCAAGAGCTAATCATAAAATTACAACAATAATCATTTTCTTAGAAACTTCTGTGACTAATAATTCCACAAATAATATTTTTCATGTTCAACGAGTTTATAAATAGATAATTAATATTCTGAACAAAAAATATTCAGCTTCCTATTCTGAATCAACCTATGTGCACTGAGAATTTTAAAAATATAATGAGTTACTCACAAAATGCTGTTTGTTGTGGTCATGCTGTCACACATATTGTTCCTGGACACAAATTTCTAGTGTCAAAATTCATCACCTCCCTGCCGCCATTATGGCGATGGGTTATCAACACACTCTGTCTCACAGAGTTGACCCACCTCTCAGCAGGTTAGGTCAAAAAGAAATGGTTCCAACACAGTTGAAGTGTGCTGCTACAGTGATGTGTAAATCGATGATGTGGCCCTTGCCATCAGAACAGCTATTCGGATGCAAAATGCTCCCCCCCCCCCCCCGTGATAGACTGGGTCAAGTTTTCTTTTTACTGTTCTTAGGTAAAATATCCTGTAGAGTGTAGACTATTTTACTGCGCGTCATAATTGCCTTGCCAAAAATAGTGAGAAAAATCTTAAAGTCCAGCGAACTTTCACTGATTTGACAATATGTCCAGTCACTTTGCATTCATGACTAGGATGCCAACATGGCGATGAGAGATAATTCAAAGAGAAAATAAAAGATTTTCTCCCTTTGTCCACCACACTGTGTACTCCTCATATACTTTGGTGTCTCTCTGTAGACTCACATTTTTTCTCTATTTTTATTACTAGTTAGAGTTCTATTTTTTTATAAACATTTTGCTGAATCCTCATTTTTAGTGCACAACTCTTGTGTCATTGTAAATTCACAGTTCTTTCACTTGGCACATACCAACACATAAAACACATTAAAACCTCAGGCATTAATAATCCTCAAGTGCATATTTTAGCCCTAGTTAAATATATATATTATAATTCCAAATATAGCATGCTAAATTTAAAAAGTGTTTAACTTGATTATGACAATACATCATACACTATGTCAATCTTCCTAATTTAATCTTCTCACACTCAATTATTTCAACAATGAAATAACTTCATGCACACAAATGTGTAAATCTTACTTCACATACACAATTCATCAAATATATTCATAAACATAAAACATAGTTTTAATTTATACTGCTTTGAAATGTAGGAGAATTTTCGCCTGCACTCTCTAGCCTAGCATTTACAAAAATACCGACTATGTTTTGTGGTGGTCGGCGATATTGACATCGGACGGATGACGTAAACAATGAATTTAAAAATGTGATTTGGGGCACCTACATCCCTCCCCGTGACATTTGTATTGTTTCACTCACTTACCGTGCCAAAAACACAACACCCATACCTCTCTGGCCAACGTTGAGTTCAGTCAGGACACGGGCAACTTGATGACCACACTCTAAACACTCACGTGGCCAGTCTGATCCCTGCGTGTGACCTGACTGACCGTCACGGTGTGTCAATCGTATAACCGCCAGGCCGTCTGTTGGAACAGGGACATCACTGACCGTGTAGTCAAGGACGTTTTTCGATTCCTTTATTTCTACTGCCTCCATCACCTCCCTGATGACGACAGGCGGTGACCTTAGAGGCGTTGTCAGCTTGACCTCTTCCAGACATAAAGGCCTGATTTCATTATGCATTGATGCGCCCCACAGGTACACCCCGGGTACTTGTACAATGAGTTGATCACAAAACTCCATGAAGGGTTTTTCTCTGTTTCTAAGAATGAACAGAAGAAGACGTTATGTCAGTGTGTTGACGTCAGACAATTATGACGTTGTGAAGTTTACTTTATGTCTCTTGTATTGTGACGTCATTTACAACGTCGCCAGTCACTTTCTTTTCTTCATTCATAGCTGTTTGTATACGTGTTAATAATTTGTTGTGTTTCATGTTTGTCTGTTTGTTTACGTGCTAATATGAGATTGGTTCAAGACAATAGTAGAGTCCGACAAGACTGCTTACTTTTGCCTATTCTCTTCAACATCTTCCTTGAAAGAAACATGACAGATGCTCTAGAACACCATGAATGAAACTCTCAATATTGGAGGCAGAACAATAACGAACTTACGCCTAGCAGATGATACTGACGGCCTTGCAGTAAATGAGGCAGAACTGGCTCAGTTGGTGGAAAAATGAGACAGGAAAGTTACTGCTTTTGGTGTGGAAATCAGTGCAGAGAAGACCAAATTGATGAACAACAACACCAGTTGCATTGGCAATGACATCATGATTGGTGATCAGAAATTGGAAATAGTTAATACTTTCATATACTTAGGAGCCATCGTGACAAACGAGGGATTAAAACCTGAAATATTGTCCAGGATTGCGATGACAATAACAGCAATGGCAAGGCTGAAGACAATTTGGAAAGACAGAAATTTCTCAGTCAGCTCAAAGATGAGATTGATGGGCTCCTTGGTTGTATCTGTGTTTTTATATGCCTGTGAGTCATGGACACTTACAGTAGAACTCGAAAGGAGGATACAAGCTACTGAAACGAGATGCTTTCGAAGGTTGCTTGGCATTTCCTATAGAGATTGTTACGTTTCCAGTATTTATTTAAAGACCCTGCTTAGAATAATTAAAAGACTTTAAATATAATTAATTCTTCCTCTCATATTCTACGCAGACTGGTTGCTCAATTTATTATCTGACTAATTAAAAGTGCGTCTTGTAGTTCAGACGACAAATTTACAGACTAATAAACTGCGAACTTTTAGCTAGATTTGAAAACAGTTAAATCCCTCTAAATTAATATGCACTCGTCATCAATCTTTCTGCTCATCCGCCCCCATTCAAATCTAAGAATTAATCTAATTGGTCTATTGTGCATAGAAATCAACTACTAAGAGGTATTAACAAAGAAAATAAGATTTAATAAAGTTTAACAAATTAACAATAAATCGAATGCAACGCGAATAGTCTTCACTCTGTCTTTACGCGCCTATGCCTGATTTTTGTCAATCTAAATTGCCAGAAAAGTGTTCCTTTGAGATCTGTACACTTGATTTTGCACTTAGCTCTATTCTTGTATCCTTGGTCTCAACACTCAGTCATGCTGATTCGTTCCCTCAGTCCCCCTTTAACGACACACGTGGTGCATAAGGAATGATGTCCCTTTGTTAGTGGCTAGGAACTGGAATTTTTGCAGCATGGCCCTCAGAGTGGATTTCGACACGCTTACACCAATAAGCTAATGCAGGTGAGGCATGGTGAACATGAACCATGACCCGACCTTGATTCTCTATGGCGCCGGCTGCCTCTCACGACCCGAGTAAGCTGATGGAATTAGCTAAAATGTGCTCGAAGTGAGGGAGCGGAAGCGTGTGGGTACATATATAGAAAGGTATATTGCGTATCACGTGACTGTTCGCAAAGCATGTGGTTGGTTCGAGAACTGGACAATGGTCCTAAAGTTACATAACATCTTGACCTGTTCTAGAAGCACCTAGAAAAAGGAAGCTTTGAACAAAGGGCCAAGGGTTTCAAATATTCGAATTTGAAGTAAACAAGGCAAGTGGGTCACGAAGTCGGACAATTTTATCAGACTGTGACACCCCCTTGCTTTTGAGGCGTTTATCTTGCCAAAGATAAAATGCCTCCTACAAATTATGTATGATAAAATGTAGAAGTCCACAATGAAGAAAAATTTACACAAAAAAAAATTTCGACATTCCTAGAAATAAAGTGCGCAACTATATTTCATATCTACAGGAAGGAATCCGTAGGGTTCAGTTAATTGATTAAACAACATTCTATCAGTACCGGCACTTGATGGCATCAAGCACGACTCATGTAATCTGCGCTAACATTCAAAGACCCTTTGATGTAATGAATATTTGCGTCATACTGTGTCAGAAACAAAGACCAACGCATTAAACGGCTGTTCGTAAATTGCGCCTGTCCGAGAAAGGCCAACGGCTGGTGATCGCACTCAATGACAAAGGTTTTTCCGTACAAATAGTTTTCGAACTTTTTTATGGCCCAAACTATTGCAAGACATTCCTTTTCACTGGTGGAATATTTCTGTTCAGTAGTTGTGAGTTTACGGCTTGCATATGCAACTGGGTGTTTGGTGTCATTGTGTTCTTGTAATAACACTGCTCCTAATCCTGTGTTGCTAGCATCAGTCCTTAACAAGAATGGTTTTGTCAGATCTGGCAGTTTAACAACTAAATCTGAAGTCAGTCTAGATTTCAGTGTGTCAAAAGCGTTTTGGCATGCATCAGTCCACACTACTTTTGTAGGCATATTCTTACGTGTCAAGTCAGTCAGAGGACATGCAATGGCACTAAAATCAGGTACGAATTTTCTGTAGTAATTAGCAAGACCAAGAAAACTTCTAACTTGTGTTTTTGTTAGCGGTTGTGAAGTGTCCTTAAGTTGTGCTATCTTAGCTTCACTTGGCGACATAGTTCCATGACTCAACTTGTGTCCCAAGAAGTCTAAGGAGAATTGTGCTATTTCACACTTCGTAGGGCGGGCAGTGAGGTTGGCTTGCTTTAATCTGGCTAGCACATCTCGTAAGAGTGTTAAGTGCTCCTCCCATGTCTGGGTGCCTAGAATTAAATCATCCATGAAGTTCTCAACTCCACGTCCGTACAGTGGTTCTAACAATGACCGCATCATTTTAGAAAAAATGCTTGGAGCGTTTGAAACTCCGAAAGGCATAACTTTCCATGTGTAGTTTCCTACTGGTGTAGTGAAAGCTAGTATGTGTCGATCAGTGTCCTTGACCTTGATTTGCCAAAAACCGCGTGACAAATCTATTTTGGTATAGTAATGAGCGTTAGCTAGCTTAGTGAAGATGAGATCCGGATCAGGAAGAGGTTCGGCGCAAAACTCTGTCACTTGATTGAGTTTGCGGTAGTCTACGCAAAAACGGAACGAGTTATCACGTTTTTTAATCAACACGATGGGTGATCCGTAGGCACTGTCAGTCTTCTCTATGACCCCTAGATCTAGCATAGTCTTAATCTCACGTCTAACGTCATCTATCTTAGCGTGTGGCAACGGATACGGCTTCAAACGTATCGGTTTGTTGTCAGTCAGCTTCAGTGAAAATTCTATTAAGTCTGTCAACCCTGGTTTGTCTGTCAGAGTAGATGAGAACTCATTAAGCAATTCATTCACTTCTTTTTTCTGTCTTTCTGTCAAGGCTTCATTTACCCTAACGTCTTTGACAGTTTCGTCCGTCTGTAGAGGACAGTTTGGTAAAGTACCAGTGACGCAATCAGTATCCCCCTCGTCTTCTGTAACTATCGTCGCTACGACAAAATCAGCTTGAGTGGTTTGATCCTCACGGCTTATGTACTTTTTGAGTAGGTTAACATGAAAGATTTTCTCTCTCTTTCCTGTCTGCACCTTATAGTTCAGTCCCCCTAGCTTGGCGGTAACTACAAAGGGCCCCTTCCATTTCATCTGAAGTTTGTTATGTGCTTCAGGAAGCAACAGTAACACTTTGTCATTAACTTCAAATTCTCTAGGTTTGGTGTGCTTATTGTAATATTCTGCCTGTCTAGACTGAGCTATCGTCAAGTTTTCCCGTGCTATCTTGCCTATAGTTTCAAGACGGTTTCTTAAGTCAGTGACGTATGTATAAGTTGTTTTAACTTCGTCATCTGTCTTTTCATCAGTCCAAAGTGCCTTCAAAATCATCATCGGTCCGCGTACAGTACGTCCGTAAAGTAGCTCAAATGGTGAAAACCCGGTGGAAGATTGTGGCACCTCCCTATATGCAAATAGTAGGGCAGGGATGTATCTGTCCCAGTCTTTCGGTTTATCTGTGGCGAGCTTTTTAAGTGCTGTTTTTAATGTCCCATTGTATTTTTCAATCAGACCATTTGCCTGGGGGTGGTATGGTGTGCAAGTAAGATGTTTGATGGAAAGTAAACGATTTACTTCCTTCATTACGTTGCCTATGAATTGACTCCCCTGATCCGTCAAAATTTCAGTAGGAATTCCAACACGACTCCAAAGACCGAAAAGGGCTTCGGCGACAGTTTCAGTATCAATATTTTTCAATGGTACTGCGTCGGCGAATCTTGTTGCGTAACCAATAGTGGTCAGCACGTATCGATTACCTCTCGTTGATGTGGGTATTATAGGCCCAATCAAATCCAATGCTACGCGCTTGTAGGGTTCACTGATCAGTTCAGGCTCTCCTAACGGTGCGGGTCTGATTGAATTTTTAGACTGTGTTCTCTGGCATGTGTCGCAACTTAACACGAATCTACGGATATCGGCAGTGATGTCCGGCCAATAAAACTCACTTGTGATACGACTAGTTGTTTTTTGTACACCCATGTGTGCACCAAAAAGACTCTCATGACCTAATCGTAATACGTCATTTCGTTTGGTTTGTGGAACGACTAATTGTTTCCGAAATTCGTCTCCCACTTTCGAATAGCGGTACAATAAACCCTTTTTCAGAATAATGCACGCTTTCTTATTCGAATCGTCAGTGTTGACGTCACTAACAAGTACAGCTTGTCTGCGTAACTTGTCTAGTGTTTCGTCCTCAGCTTGTAATATTTTAATCTCGCTAACTGTTGCTTTATCTACGGCTGGTGCGGCAGACATCGGTGCAGTTACAGATTTGTCTTTACTACTCGCTGCTCTGGTTACAGCGTTAACCAGTGATGGTTCAGTTGAAGTTTGTTTTTTGCACGGCAAAACATACTTGCAACCAAGGATCACGTCATGCGGTGAGTTTTCCATAACTGCCGCTTTGACTGTTCCTTCTACAAAGTCTGAAACAATCGAGACTTCAGCTACTGGTAAAATGTCTTGTTCGCCGTTTGCAAAGGTGACAGAGATTGTCTCCCCTGTGTAGTCGGTACGGTTAACTAATGATGCATTTACAATAGCGTCTAGCTCACACCCCGTATCAAGCAAAGCGATTGTATCGTGACCGTTTGCCTGTACTGGTGTTCGATTCGACTTTTCTGTTTTAGGTGTATGACTTTCTACTGCGTAAACTTTAGCTGTTTTCTTTTCAGGACATGTTCGTGAAAAATGGCCACTATCACCACAAGTGTAACATGCAAGATTCTTTTTATCTTTCTGTTTGTCGGACTTGTTTTTAGTGTCGGGTTTAGATGTTTTATCATCACGCTCATTAGGTGCCTTCCCGTCATTTTTCTTATCCTTTCGAGTCTGCGGTTCGTTCGGTCGAGACTTGTTGTTCGCGTGTGCGTTCGAGAATTGAGAATGTGCGTCATCAAAGCGATCGGCGGCGTTGCCTATCTCCTCTAGCGTAGATTTTTCCCTTATTGCTAAGTGAATCAGTAGATCTGATTTGTATGACCCGAGAATATGGTCTTTTACCATTTCATCCCTAAGACCTGCGTACGTCTGTGGAGTTTCGGCTAGATCTATCCATCTTTGGAACAAGTCAGCTACGCGTCGTATGTACTGTGCGTGCGTCTCTGAACTGGCTTTAGTGGCCTGTTTAAACTTACGTCGGTATGTATCTGCTGTGAGTTTGTAACGTTTCAATAATGCGGCCTTGACTGTGTCGTAATTATCTGACTCAGAATCGCTAAGCTTATTGAATTCGTTTTTCGCAGTACCCTGCAGTAACCCCGATAAATTTATCGCCCAATGTTCCGCTGGAATGTTTGTTGCTCTGGCTAACTTTTCAAACGTTTTTAAATACGCGTCTATTTGATCTTTGTTCTCATCAAATGGGACCATATTTATCTTTGGAATGATATTTTCAATTCTACTGTGATTATTTCCATCGCTAGAACGCGAATCACCACTGCTTCTGCGATCACGGTTTGGATTGGTAACTTCTAGTTTCTTTACTTCCCATTCTAACCGTTTTATTTCCGCGTCTGCGGCGATGCGTTTGGCTTCTGTATCCGCTGCGATACGTTTTGTTTCGATGTCGGCTAGTCTTTCAGCCTCTAATTTTTTTGCTTCGCGGGCGGCTAACCGTTCTTCCCTTTCTATCTCTTGTCTCTCCTTTTCCGCTTTCTCTAGCTCAGTTTTAATGTAGCTAGTCAGTTCGTCACCCTGATATCCTATCATGATACCGGTTTCTTTCAGGTCTTCGATAACCTGTTTGCGATCCATTTTACTGTCTTAGCGCGCTGGCTACAATAACAATGTATCTCGTGAATTGTGTGTTTTAACCGTCGGCGATAACTCCGCTTATCCCGAAAATAACTTTTAGGCTACAACCTTACAAAAATTATTTAATTTACTCAGAACACCTTCCGAAATAAATTACGCGTTAACTCTTTACACGTTTCACCTGCTTGTCACAGTGTCCGCTGTTCCAAGACTTCCGTAATGTCACGGCTCCTACCATACAACATTACACATTATATCTAGCACCCTAAATATAATAGTCCGAAGTCTGTTACTACCGATAACTCTCCTAGCTGGCGGTATAACCTTCGACTCCTCACAATGAAGTATCCAGTAACACAATACTAAATAAATCATTCAATAGCTAACATGACATATTTAACTACGCTTAAATATATCAACATTAACTAACATGCACGCTACTCTGCAAAAGAATACATGCACATGTCACAACAAAAGCAAAGAAAATCAGTGATACAAAAATCAAAAGAACAATTGGCAATTTCTTTTCGTTCGTTCGTTTCTAGGTTATGATGCGCCCTATGTATAAAAATGTTACAATTTACAATTTAATACATATCAATCCCGCGACGACCCACACTTGTTACGTTTCCAGTATTTATTTAAAGACCCTGCTTAGAATAATTAAAAGACTTTAAATATAATTAATTCTTCCTCTCATATTCTACGCAGACTGGTTGCTCAATTTATTATCTGACTAATTAAAAGTGCGTCTTGTAGTTCAGACGACAAATTTACAGACTAATAAACTGCGAACTTTTAGCTAGATTTGAAAACAGTTAAATCCCTCTAAATTAATATGCACTCGTCATCAATCTTTCTGCTCATCCGCCCCCATTCAAATCTAAGAATTAATCTAATTGGTCTATTGTGCATAGAAATCAACTACTAAGAGGTATTAACAAAGAAAATAAGATTTAATAAAGTTTAACAAATTAACAATAAATCGAATGCAACGCGAATAGTCTTCACTCTGTCTTTACGCGCCTATGCCTGATTTTTGTCAATCTAAATTGCCAGAAAAGTGTTCCTTTGAGATCTGTACACTTGATTTTGCACTTAGCTCTATTCTTGTATCCTTGGTCTCAACACTCAGTCATGCTGATTCGTTCCCTCAGTCCCCCTTTAACGACACACGTGGTGCATAAGGAATGATGTCCCTTTGTTAGTGGCTAGGAACTGGAATTTTTGCAGCATGGCCCTCAGAGTGGATTTCGACACGCTTACACCAATAAGCTAATGCAGGTGAGGCATGGTGAACATGAACCATGACCCGACCTTGATTCTCTATGGCGCCGGCTGCCTCTCACGACCCGAGTAAGCTGATGGAATTAGCTAAAATGTGCTCGAAGTGAGGGAGCGGAAGCGTGTGGGTACATATATAGAAAGGTATATTGCGTATCACGTGACTGTTCGCAAAGCATGTGGTTGGTTCGAGAACTGGACAATGGTCCTAAAGTTACATAACATCTTGACCTGTTCTAGAAGCACCTAGAAAAAGGAAGCTTTGAACAAAGGGCCAAGGGTTTCAAATATTCGAATTTGAAGTAAACAAGGCAAGTGGGTCACGAAGTCGGACAATTTTATCAGACTGTGACAGAGATGACGTCACAAATGAGGAATGGGAAAGAGAATTAGACAAGCCATTGGGCCTTATGAAGAGCTGTTAGCCGTTATGAGGAAACGCAGAATAAAATGGTATGGGCATGTCACACGATCAGCAGGCTTGCCAATACCATCATGCAAGATACTGTGCAAGGAGGGTGAAGGAGAGGAAGACAGAGGAAAAGATGAGAGGATAACATCTCAGTGTGGACTGGACTGAAAATGAGCAATACCATAAGATTAGCAGAGAACAGAATGTAATGGTAGAAACTGGTTGTCATGTCATCAGTGATGCCCCAATTGTCGACAAGACTAATGGAAAGATAGATAGATAGATGGATGGATGGATGGATGGATGGATGGATGGATGGATGGATAGATAGATAGATAGATAGATAAATAGATAGATAGATAGATAGATAGATAGATAGATAGATAGATAGATAGATAGATAGATAGATAGATAGATAGATAGATAGATAGATAGATAGATAGATAGATAGATAGATAGATAGATAGATAGAATTACGTGCTAATCATGTGTTGTGTTTCATGTTTATCTGTCTGTTTAGCAAAGTACAAATAATCCAACAAATACATTCACTGATAACATTCTTAATCAGTTAACCGTCGGTCTGTAGTGAAATAAGACCGTTAGACACCGAGTATGTCTTTGTGTTTGTAAGTCTCGTAACAATAACTACAAACCTGTAATTATAATGAAATGCCTCGTCTACAATCACACACAGTTGTCTCCTTTCACTCAGATATTTCAGACGTCTGACTGCAGTCTCCACTTCTCCGTCATTCTCAAAGTCAAACTGATATCTATGTACACGTGACCTGGATGTTGTCTTCGTGGTTTCCTTAATTTGATGTTCGATGGCGATTGTTGCTGCACGGCTTCCAGACCAAGTACTGACAACATGGACGTCATGTCCGAGCCGAAGCCAGGTCAGGCCTTGAATGGTCAAGACAATGGTTTTACCTGTCCCAGGTGGGCCGATAAGAAATACCCTGGATGGTGAACGATTCAAAAGTTCCACTTGCTGTGGAAATAACACGAGCCTGGCCATTGTCTCTCCAGTTGCAGATACCGCTTCCCCAAGAATCCTTATATCCAGGCGTGGGGCAGTAACACAGTGGACTTCCACTGTAGTCGCTGGACCACAGAACCTTGAAAGGCGAACAGTGAAGTGTGTATTAAGACAGCAGAATGGCCGACCATAATTTATTTATAGCTCAGTCATAACATTCGTAACACGTTTTGTCCAACATTTACTTTCAGTATTACAACTCGAAGTTCTTATTATTCAGGATTAATTTTAATAAGTACATCAACTCACTGACATCCCGGTGAAATAAATGAAAAGTGTCTCGACCCCAACATGTCTCTATATGACTTTAACATTAAAATAAAACTATCACTATTGCTCATAACAGTGAATATAGAGTTGCAATACTTAAAATTAAAGTTAAGGTAACGTTTACGTTGTTTATGAATATTAAATATGAAATTAGTAAAACATTCTTTACGAACTTTTAAAGTAGAATTATTTTAGGTGATTGTAAGAGATTAGTGCTTGCATTTAATATTTGGATCATACAATTACCCAGTGAATATTTTCTGTAAAAACGAGTTCAAAAATTTAATCTGTAATAGAAAGGAGACGATGAATTAAGCTCATACAGATTATACTGACCTTGAAGTCTAAATTTTAATTTCAATTTGATTTTAATATGAAATTTTATATTTCATTTTTCGCTGAATTAAGAGAAAGAAAGTAGTTGAAGTATTGTGAAAGTAATTAGACACAGGAAGAATAACTAGTTTGAATTAGTGTACATCACGTGATCATTGTAGTGAGGATAAATGAGAACAGATTATAATTTAGAGTGTTTATAGGTAGTAAGTTAGAAATGCAATAGAAAGAGGTTGATGCCTGAAATAAGAAAATACAAAAGTTAAAGTAAGATATTGAGATATAAGAGGTGAGAGATGACAGGTAATTTTCTTCCTTCACTATTTACCTGGCCACCAAGTGCTCATACACCGCCTTTGTTATTGATGGCTTTGCTCCAGACATCTTGACTAGCTGCTGCCACCACACGCCCAAGTCTTTAAGGACGATGTGATTGACCTCTGAAGCCGTCCGTTTGCCTGAGAGTTGGTCTGAGAGCAGACACATCTTTAATGCATCATCAACACTTCGGACACCAAGGCACTGACACAAGCCCTAGATGTGATGGTGGAAATAGAATTATAGAATAAGCCACACTTATTTAATAAAATTAAAAAAAAATACTAAGTAATGAAAAATTGATTTTCAGGTAATGCACATAAAGATAATGATGCTGAAATTATTATGCACTTTTAGTTATAAATAGACATTTGTTAAAATTATTGGCTGAAGAGTTAGAGATACGGTAAAGAATCTGATTATTTACACTATTTCGTGAGAAAAAAAAAGAGTAATAAAAGATTGTGATTTAATTTCATAAATTTTTAGAAATTACAGCATTTTTCATAACACTGTACTATTACAGCATTCTTCATAACACTGTACTATTACTGACATAAGGCAAGTGTAAATAAGATTGAGATTATTAACTGTAGAAATTACAACATTCTTTAGAACAGTGTACTATTACATGGCAAGTGTAAATGAGAATGAGTTTGGGCACAGAAAATGCAAGTAAATGTAAATAATTAAATTACATATTTTATAATCTTTAACCAAGTAAAATCTCTTCCTATTTTTAACATAGAATTGTAAACAATATAATTCCTAAAACAAAATGAAAGAAGAACCACCTGTGCTATGGCTAGTGATTATATAATTGGAATGTTGGGGATGTCACAGCCATACACTTTCACCATGTAACAATAGAGACTAATTGTCGTCGGTCATGATATTACATTGCATAATTAGGATTAAAAACCCTCGCATAGCTGACCTACATCTGAATCAAAGGCAGATGCTGGCTGACCGCACATAATGAGTCTTTTGTTAGCAAACATGAAAGATTTGACTCCTTTTGAAAACATGACTCAAGTTTAAATAAAATAACTAATCGTGCCAGAGGGCTGAGGCTATGACATCACTGATAATACCATGCTATTCTAGAACTTTCTTGAACATGTCTGACCGATAGTAGAAATATTCTATCTGTACTCTAACACAGTACTATGTAAATGTACTATGTTCCAAGTTTCTGACTGGTTTGTTTAGTGAGAAGGCCTAGAAGATATGTCTGGAAAAGTTATAAGTTTATTATGTAAAACTCTTGTTTACAGAATGCTCGTGTGATTTTACTATAACTTGTTTATTAAGTATTGTAAATCCATTTTTGTATTTGCCTGTAGTCTATATGAGAAGGTGAATTGTAAATACATTTTTCTATAATGTTGAAAGCCTATTAAGTTAATTAGGTAAATGTATATCTTTGTTTGGTAATGCGATTGAATATAAACGTATAAGTTATGTTATGAGAATGATAGCTGCATAATATACCTAAAAGATGTTGTTAGGAGAGAGCTGACACAGTTTGCAGTCTGCACTTGTGAGCTGGGAAAACACAGTTGTAAAATATATGACCAGTCCATTCCCCATGTTGTGACCAGTACAGTGTCCATTTCTGTGTTACCAAGTTGGTGGTGACAAGTTCTGAGTTCTGACTATTAAATGTTTTTTTAAAAAATAAACAAAACAATCTATCAAAGTCTATGTTGGAAGCTGCAGTGTACATGTAATTGATGTCTCCACTTCCACAACCACCCAGTCTTCATGAAGGGAGAATAAGCAGAAGACACCACTGATGTAACCAGTTGCTTATCTGCAACTCCTGAATTATTCCAATGATGGGATAATTGTGACTTTGTACAAGATTTGAGAACGTGAGGACCACACAATTCGCACATGTGGTTCAGTCATTCTGTGCCTCAATAATGAACTGAGCAGCCACCAATCTGCACCTGAGATTGCTATGCACCCTAGTAGCTTCAGTGATGTCCACACTGACAAACATATCAAAATCAGGTGAATGCATGTCCAGCTCTCGAATCATTGTTGTAACTCAAAAGGATTAGTAGAGATTTACTTCATTAGAACTGTGATGCAAAGACATGTAAAAAGACTATGAACAATTTATAAATCTTATGGACTTGAAATCTTATTGACAATTTTGATAGAAGATTTAAATTGTTAATCATCATAACCTAACGTGTAATTTCGTGAGTTGCTTTTGTATAAGTGATTTTGTTGATTATTTAGTATTGCATAGTTAATAAAATTGTTGATTATACTTTCCCACTTTGACTAAATTATTTAAAAGGAAGTATGCAGGTTTGAGGGGTTGGGGCAGCCAAACATATTTAAATTTTTAACAAGACAGTTGCACATAAAGTTGTCTCAAACTGGTAAAGGGACGTGTGGGGGCCTGAGTGCAGATGCTGTAATACCTAGCATAATAACTTGCAGGAATGTATTTCACTCTGGACGAGTAACACCTAGAAGAAAGAAAAAAATATAGTGGATTGTTGATTCCAGGGCTTGAAGTAGTCTCCCTAACTGCAAAGATGAAGACCCCGTCGACAGGTGGATTAACTATAATAATAAAATATAATTAATTATTAATTCACTGGGTGATGGTTTCACCCAGGTTGACACAGAGATTATTAACTGTAGAAATAACAGCATTCTTTATAACAGTGCACAATTACTGATGCAAACCACCCTCAGACGTCTGCAAGAAATTTTAGAATACTGTTTCAACAACATCGTTTTTCAGGAATACATAGAACCATCGTGGGTGGGAATGGAGTAAACATGTTGCAATTTTCTTCACTGCAATAATGCATACATGTACACACACATATTTACAAGGAAACACATAAGATATACATTTATGTGCGTGGGTACATATAATATCATTTTCAAATACTAAAAAAAAACAATTACTGCAAGTGACATACGTTATTTTGTTCGTTTATCAGTCTGTGAGTGTGTATGCGTGTGTATGCCTTTGTGTGTGTGTATGTGTGTGTATGCGTCTGTATGCGTGTGTGTATGTGTGTATGTGTATATGTGTGCATGAGTGTATATGTGTGTATGTATGTATGTATGTGTGTATATGTGTATATGTGCGTGTATATGTGTATGTGTGTATATGTGTGTATGTGTGTATGTGTGCGTATATGTGTGTATGTGTATGTGTGTATGTGTGTATATGTGTGTATGTGTGTATGTGTGTGTGTATGTGTGTATAGGTGTGTGTATATATGTGTGTGTGTGTGTGTGTGTGTGTGTGTGTGTGTGTGTGTGTGTGTGTGTGTGATATGGTTTTGTGTATGTATGTGAGTGTGTTTAGTGTGTGCTTGTGTATTATATGATTTATGTGTGTGTGTGTGTGTGTGTGTGTGTGTGTGTGTGTGTGTGTGTGTGTGTGTGTGTGTGTGTGTGTGTGTGTGTGTGTGTGTGTGTGTGTGTTTGTTTGTTTGTGAAATTATCCGGATATGTCTATTGCTAAGAGTAAACTATCCTGCTAAAGTTATTTATTGGTTTCAATTTTAATAAATTGTTTCAAATACACGCTTCACGGCATTCATTTATTACTTTACATTTCCCTAATGATCAATAAATAGCGAGGATAAGAGGCAGTATTAATTATAACACCCGACCGTTCTTTCAAATAAATTTAATCACATCATCCTACAATCTCTTACTATTGTAAAATCTTACCTGACTATCAGATGGATTCCTGCTAATTGCTCGCAGAAACTGAGAAGAACTGATGTTTGGCATGGCAAGAATTTTAGTGATATTATTGTCCGTCAAGTCTGACGTCAAATGCTTTAACACAACCTCTGACTTGCTTAGCTGCTTTAACGCCTCTTTAATTTTCTTCATCACCGCGTCATTCTCCTGTTGCTCAGTCATCTTTAGCTGACTGAAGTTTGCTCCCACGCTTTTAATTTCTAATATGAACAATCCGTATTGTCTGTGTATGATGAGAACATCAAAGTCACCCTCGTGGCACTGTTGTTGAAGTAAGTGTTCGGGTAGTGTGCTAGGGCGTGGTAGAAGGGCAGCAGTAGCCGCATAGCTAGGTTCACCAAGGTACTTCCCGAACTGTAGCTGAGAAATGACCATCATCACTTCTTTCGGTTGACTGTTATCCGCCAGTGCACGAAGACAATGTAACACACGTTGTAAGGCTTTGTCGTCACGCACGTCACTGTCATACACGGGTTGAAGGTGTAAGTTAACTTGGCTTCTGTTTACCACTGGGCCTGAAAGATATGGTGCTGAATAAGACTGAAAAGAAAATTTAAAAGTAATATTAGTTTAACTCTCTTGAGCGAAAACATGTTCGAACATTTCTGGAACGTCTCCAACTTTCTCTTTATACTTGAAACGATATATTGAAACAAAAATCAACTGAACTTAGTAAATTACAAATATAAATATAACCTCGAAGTTGTGAACTTTAAAAAGTAGTAAAAGAAATCTTGCTTCAGAAAATTTGGGAACTTAATAAATTTTTAAGTGTAATCTTACAACAAATATGTGAACTCAGTATATTACAAATAACAAACTGTATTTAAAATTAATGTGATAAGAAGAAAAGTATAAATATTTTAGACATTGGAAACTTCCACCTTTGTTAAAAGTATCTAGAGGAATTAACGAAAACAAAACACATTATCACAGTATTTATTTCATCAGTTAATCAGTCAGCACACAGAGCAGTCAACACTCACAATGATTTGAACACAAACAACAGTCAGGAAGCACATCCTTCAGAATACGCAATATTTCACACACACTTAACAATCAGCATATGGAAAATATATATTTTAAGGGAGATGATTATGAAACAACACTATATCGATGAACATTCCTTTAAACCAAATCAATTATAGTCAAATTTCGAAACCAGTAGCGCAACTTCGAATAATGCCCTACCCCCACACAATTCCCTGAAAAATATCAAAACTTCTTTCCCCTCCATTTTCTACATGCTCTCTCTTTTTCTCTCTCTCTCTCCGTCTCTGTCTCTCTCTCTTCTCTGTCTGCCTCAAAGAGAATCAGCTTGTGTGCGCCCTGAGAAACCGTGACCTTGTGTATTTTTTCTCAATTTCAAGTACATATATTTTTTGGTAATTAAAGTATTTGGCTCTTTCTGTTGAAAAGCCCCCAAACGCTGTGGAGGCTGGAGGTGGCAGGAGTTACGTCACTATTCGAAGTATTTAAGTGGAAATAAAAATGTCAGCTATCACATTTAAACGCTGAGTACTAACACCAACTTTTCATTGAAAAATCCATGTATTCTTTCATAAGATGACAAATTTAAATAAGGGAAGTAATTATAATACAATGAAAACTCGGTTGTCTAGTAGAACGCTTCTGAATGCTATCATATTGTGTATAGTTTTATGGATAAATAGTTTTATAGTTTTCTTGGTCAATTAGGAATAATGCTTACAGCTTTTTCCAAAATTATTGTCAAGATCCGCATTGTCGGAGAATATTTGATAATTGAGAGGTTATACAACTTTGATATTTTCTTTCCCTTGCTTATTCGTTTTCTCCTGTAATCAGCGAGCGAACACCCATCTCATATGTACTCATTCAACTTCATCATATTCTTTAAGGTTATCTTCCTCTTCTTCTTCAGAATCATTTTGTTTTGTCTATTAACCCCTTCCTTCAGTTTGTATTTCTTGACCTAAAATGGGTAAAGGAGAGGTGAGGACTGACACACTAGTAATTCTCGTGACCATGGTAGGTTGTAATCTCAGTACGCCACTGGATAAAAACTGGAGAGGAGTTAAGGTGAATCCTTTAACTCTGAGTGAACCAAACCTTTGACCAACCTACAGGTGTCAACATAGCGATATCGGCATTTTATACATCTTCTTCTTCTTTCATTATCTTCGTTTTGCCCCATAGAAACTGCAATAAACTTTTCATCAATGTTGGATGTTCTCGGTTTTGTTGTGTACCTGCGGGTCCTTCCTCACTTCACACGTACTCAAGGAGTAGAGATGTGTTTTCATTAGTATTTAGGACACCAGTCACGCCCATTATATTTTAAAGTGCTGCCGTCAAAGTACGCTCCTAACAAGGAGGAGGGACAATGTATATGAAAACGACTGCTAAAAAAGTTTTTGTGTTTCCTTACTTGCTTTCAAATATCAATAGCAGTTAAATGCCTAAGAACTATGAAACAAATCAAGTATAAAACGAAACTACTATAAATCACAAGTATTTACTAATGTATAATTGAAAGGATTAGATCTAAAATAAACTATAACTATTTAGTAATGTATAATTGAAAGGATTATACCTAAAATAAAACACTACTATTTACTAATGTATAATTGAAAGGATTAGATCTAAAATAAACTATAACTATTTAGTAATGTATAATTGAAAGGATTATACCTAAAATAAAACACTACTATTTACTAATGTATAATTGAAATAAAAGACAATAATTTACTAATGTGTAATTGAAAGGATTAGACGTAAAATTAAATGTATATTAGTGGCCTAGAGGAAAATAGTTTCCCCACACACAAATCATAAAATGTACAAATACAATATCATTAATCAACGTATAAAAATACATCAATTGAAAATATAAACTATCTCCATCCTAAATATATAAACTATCTCCATCCTAAATATATAAACTGCTAATACAATTGTATGTAAATCAAACGACTTAAGAACACACTGCACTTTAGCTAAAGGTATGTGTTGATGCACAGCTTTATTAGAAACAAAAGGAAGGAAAGTGTCCCCGATCTGTCAACGCATCATTAGTTACTATCTCTCGCCCAGCAATACACAAAAAAATTCACGTCATGAATTACTATCTCTCGCCCAACAATACACGTCATGAATTACTGTATCTCGCCCAGCAATACACAAACAATACACGTCATGAATTACTATCTCTCGCCCAGCAATACACAAACAATACACGTCATGAATTACTATCTCTCGCCCAGCAATACACAAACAATACACGTCATGAATTACTATCTCTCGCCCAGCAATACACAAACAATACACGTCATGAATTACTATCTCTCGCCCAGCAATACACAAACAATACACGTCATGAATTACTATCTCTCGCCCAGCAATACACAAACAATACACGTCATGAATTACTATCTCTCGCCCAGCAATACACAAACAATACACGTCATGAATTACTATCTCTCGCCCAACAATACACGTCATGAATTACTGTATCTCGCCCAGCAATACACAAACAATACACGTCATGACTTGCTGTCTCTCGCCCAGCAATACACAAACAATACACGTCATGAATTACTATCTCTCGCCCAGCAATACACAAACAATACACGTCATGAATTACTATCTCTCGCCCAACAATACACGTCATGAATTACTGTATCTCGCCCAGCAATACACAAACAATACACGTCATGACTTGCTGTCTCTCGCCCAGCAATACACAAACAATACACGTCATGAATTACTATCTCTCGCCCAACAATACACAAACAATACACGTCATGAATTACTGTCTCTCGCCCAGCAATACACGTCATGAATTACTGTCTCTCGCCCAGCAATACACAAGTAATTCGTCATGAATTACTGTCTCTCGCCCAGCAATACACAAGTAATACGTCATGAATTACTGTCTCTCGCCCAGCAATACACAAGTAACACATGCACAGAGGCAATGCACATAGGGTCACATGTAATACACGTTATATATATAATTAGCATCACCACGGTTAATATAATAATATTAATTCATTACAAACACGATAACGACTAATACGAATGCATAAATAAATAAGAAATATGGTATCACTAATATGATTATACAATAACAATTATACAATAACAAACTAGCATTATTATTATTAATACGATTATATAAGTAAATAATTGACATCATTTGCAGTGATGTGATTCTATACATATATAATAAACATCTTTATCATTAATACGATTATATGAATACATTACAATCACAACAATCGCTAGCACGATTATATAAATCTATAACCTATGAAAATATAACTGATAATTATGTTAATATGTATTTATGAATGCAACGACTGTAAATTGTATTGTATTATTGTAAATTGATTTTACCGTAGTCTGATATTTCCATTTACGTAACCTATATTTAGCAGTTGACGGGGTCTGACTGGGTCCATCCTGTGGGGTTTGAGCCACTAACACCTGCTCACCAGCAATGTTCTCTACGCTGTACTGCACGCGATTGAAATGAAGGGGAGGTAAGAAATATGTCTGCGTGTGAAGTTCAGGGTACCAAGCCTTTATGCACTGGAGCCAATAGTTTTCAGCTGATTGCTGTGACGACTGACCTTGACCCTTATTGGACGCCTACAGAAATTATATGAAGAATAACATCAAATTAATTTTTCTATAACAGTCTTGTGCTCACTTCTTTGATATTACAAAATCAAAATGTCAGCCTCTACAATTAACAGATTTTTATAATCACTCCTGGCTATTGAAATTTGCAAAAGTGAACAGATTACATAGTTCTGAATGTAAACATAATGTTTTCTTCTAATTTTCTCATGTAAATCTTTATGAAGATTTTAACAAATTATAATTATATTAAAGTAATGTTGTGACCCGAATACCACTAGTTAATGGCTATGATGAAGATTATTATAAATAAATCATTCATAACTAATTACACATTATGAAAATCTTAATTTATGTTATAAGTAATTCTCTATCGGACATCACGCATATCTCTCACTTGACGGATATGCATTCACCCACTTTCTTGTCCAACATAATGTTATCAATGTGTGTAAGTAGTTATTATAAATTTATTAAATCAACAATTAAATATACATATTAAAAATATAATGAATAAAGTTTACTTCATATCACTATTTCTACGAACCAAGTTTTGAATAATTTTAATACCTATACAGTTTCATAACCTAAAACACCATTCAAAAGAGTAGTCCTGAATTGATTTGGTTAAAGGTACTTTGTATATGTTTGGAATAGTTAATATTTTGTATATAAAACTATATGATCTTATTGTAATAAAATATTGTTGAGTTAGATTGTACAAAAATTATATTTTCCATTTTTCAGGAAACCTTTTAACCTGAACATTTGTTAATAGAAATGTTTCTTGATAAATTGTGTATTTTAGCATATATAGTCGTTTTTGTTTTTACTATATGTGAAATATTTTATCTGTATTATTTTCTCGCTGTTTTGAGTAATCTAGCAATTATATATTTTCGCCTATTTGTTGGCCAGGGAAAAAAGGTGTGAGAGAGAGAGAGAGAGAGAGAGAGAGAGAGAGAGAGAGAGAGAGAGAGAGAGAGAGAGAGAGAGAGAGAGAGAGAGAGGAGAGAGAGAGAGAGAGAGAGAGAGAGAGAGAGAGAGAGAGAGAGAGAGAGAGAGAGAGAGAGAGATGAAAGGTTGAAAAAAGGTTGAAAAGTTAAACTATTTCTTACACACAGACTGACACTTGTGTTAATTATTTTCAAAAACAGTTGCTTCAAGCCATGACTCATCCAGCCAGACATTTTATTCTTCAGCTCCGCAACTGGAGTCATCTCAGTCTGAATCTACTGACTACATATCCAGGTATCTCAAATGAACTGTCACCTATGTGCCTTTTATACTGCCACAGACTGTAACACACCTTCTGCAGTTTGACATTTGTGTTATTTTTTTCTTAAAGACTTCAATCAAGTTTCACATTTATGCTGAGAGTCCTGATGAAACGCTGTTATGCATCAGTATACTTAAAGTCACTTCGACATATGATACAGTGACACATGAAGCTTTTGTCAGGTGATTGTCATCTAAATCTATAAAAATATATGTACCTCTGATGATTCTTACTCTTATTCATAGTCATATAGACAAATAAGTTTGACCTAATTTTGACCTTTAAACATTTTAAAGGAAACCTGAGTTAACTAAATATCATCATGAACATTCAAAGAATTTATGAACAGTTCAATATTAATTAAACAGTTTAAGTAGCTGATCTTTATTTTGAATTTAAAGTTACGTTGAAGATATTATTTATTTTTGATATGTTACCTACATTGTGATTACTATTTTCTTGTTTGTAAGTATAATCTACTATTTGTGTTCATTATATTGAATAAAATTGTTATTGCTAAATTATACTTTAACTTTTGTATCTAGATAAAGAAAGAGATAAGCATACTTAAAAGGGGGGGTGGGGTGGTGGCTAAAAATTTTATTTGCATTTAAGTCAGACAACAACATATCTTAGGAAGATGTCCCCCTAAGTTGAAGTAGAGGGCGTGAGGGCCAGGATTCCTATACATTTCTAGAAGTGTTCGTACTTGCAAGGATGTTGAAACCGGTAACACTCAAGAGTCTGATAAAATAAGTAATTAACATATATGTCTCTTAGGCTTGACCAGTTTTTCTCCATCTGCAAATTTACAAAGAACCATTACGGGTTGAATTAGATAGATTAGCAGGTTGGGAAGCTAATCGCTTAAACCTACCGAATCACAATTCACATTTGCCTACAAAACATACAAAGTATTTTTCGTCCGATAATATACCAAACGTGAATTTTTGACTACAAAAACTATACGTTGTATTAGTCCTGTAGCAAACAATAACGTTACACTCTAGATGTGTACTTTTGATTGGGCGCCTAAACTAAAATTAGCATCCACATAAGAATGATTTTAGTTTAATGTTTTATACAGCAAGGTATACTTTTTTATTTTAGTGACACTCCAAACTAAAAATAGCTTACTTATTCTGCTGTCTGTGACAGACTTCTGACCAGAATTCTGTGTCACGAACTTTTGACCCACATCCGAAACTCGAATAACATATTCGAATTGAATTCCTTTGTTAGAACCCTCCCGTCATACACCGCATGATGAAAAAACAATAGTGAGTTCATCCCTTGTTATGTAACTTTAGATGAAGTCGAGAAAGTTCAAATCAACAACATACTTCGTGATCTAGTCACGTGATGCATTCATGCACTACAATAAATACTCTTGACGCGGTAATATTCTTTACTCGCCACCCCAGACCGGCCGACATACACACGAGCACCTTGCTAGTTGCTGAATATCTTGCTGAGTCGAAAGGAACATAGGAACCCATGTCTTGTGCAGTAAAGTCTACTTTAAGAAGATCGGGTTCGTTTTCATCTTCTACTCTGCCTTATAATACGTTCTACGTATTATTGCCACCTTCGCATCACTTGGGTGCTTGTTCCTTTGCTCAACTCTGGACGAACGATGTACAATTCTGTGTCGCCATTGACGGATCGCTAGTGTGACAAGTCGGGAGACGGCAAGGTTACTGGAAGCTACGATCGTAGAGTGCAAGCATCGCTTGATACGTGGAAGGATCGAACTGTCCTTAGACCATGTGTACATCAAGACTACTGAGAAAGATGAGTAACTAAAACCGAACTCTGAATCAATTGAAAGTGCTGGCAAAAATAACTCTTTAAACACTAACGCTCAAGCAGATTGAACTCGCCTTAGTTTAGTTCTGAAGCTGTGTCTTCGTAACTGATTGTTATTGTTAAATATTAACTATTAAATTCTTTATTGTTAATACCTCTTTCGTAGTGATTTTTATGCATATAGACCTAATTCGTGGTTTGGATGGGGGATCGACTGAGCTAAATGAACCTTTGAATGCATAAGGATTTAAGAGAGTGTTAACGGTTTCCAAACCGGCTATTGTACACAAGTTGTCTGTTCGTGAATCTGTTTGTCTGTACTACAAAGGCGCATTTTCATATGAGACGAAATATAATTTGAGCGTCCAGTCTGTTTAAGGAAAGAGGGGAAATTAATTTATCTAATTAAATTAAAGTTCTGTAAAATTCCTAAGCAGGGTCTTTAAATAAATACTGGACATGTAACACTGTCTATGATGCTATAATAAAGTCAATCTGAGATTTTTATTCTAAGTCAGTTCGGAAATATTAATGAGTTGACATAAATTGCTAAAAGATATTATATTAAAATATATTTAAATGCGTTTTCTAATAGTTTAATTTACTAAATGATAAATGACACTGAAACAATAAAACTATTATGGAAAGTGTTGACATTAACCTTAACAGAGATAGCTTAGGTGTAAGTTTTTACCATGTTTGTGATTAGGATTTGTCACATTTTGCAATTGATGACGTCAATCAAGATCCATCTTGAACGTTTAACCATCAATCACATTCTTCATTCAACACCCTCATTCATTAGTACGTCTGCATACAACGACGTCATTCTTTTACATTTTGGTCACAAGGGGACGTCTGTTACTTTACTGTGGGTCACTTTTGTCAGAAAGTTTACCTCTACCTCAACTGGTTTGCTTTGCCCCACTTTGACATACATTGCATTTTGACCTACTTTTGATATGTTCAATATGACCCACGCTGAATTACTGTTCAGTTTGAAATCTTTTTACGTGAATTTATTGGAGATGAAGGTAGCTGGCAAATACAGTTTGACATGTTCTACTTTGACATTCTGTTCAATTTGATTTTTCCCCCCGTGTAATTATTGGAGAGTACTTGTATTGCTAAACTTTGTTCTTCGTGTATTATAATATAAAGTTGTATAATTGGAGTTTTAATTGCCCAACGTGTATTACACAGATATATTACAGCTGTTTGCAAAACACACCTTGTCTCTGTAAAACGAATCATTATCAAACTTACCATTACGCCTTGAAATAAATACTGAAGATGTCAGACTTGAGATTTATTGCTATGTTGTAAAGTCATTGAATGTCTCATGAAGATCACCAAATGTAGGTCGTACTATGAAATCTAGATTTGAAGAAGAATGAACGGGTAGATTAACGGGTGAGTCAAAGCGCATCGTGTCAACAATATTATTGCAGTTTTATTTTACATTGAAATAGCAATGACAGGACAGAAACAAGGAGGTTCATTAATTTGTAGATTTTGATGTGGTAGTGACACAGGACAGCAACAAAGGGTGTAATTTTGTTACCATATTTGCAGTAATGGCATCAGTGACAGGCTTAGTTTAGGAATATTTCATTTTATGGACAGATCTTAGTCAATAATGTTCATCTCGTGTTTGTGAAAATATTCAGACATTGATTGAGACAGTTCACATTTTAGTAGCTGACAGTGGTAATCTCTACAATTATGTCATTAAACAACCACATCATAAATTGCATACGAAAGAAGTCGAAATGAATCAGTTAAAATAATGATCTCGATATATACGTAAGATGTCGGACTAATTAGAGCGAGTGATAGAAAGAGAGTATCATGACCGATTAGAGTGAGTGATAGAAAGAGAGTATCATGACCGATTAGAGCTAGTGATAGAAAGAGTGTATCATGACCGATTAGAGTGAGTGATAGAAAGAGAGTATCGCAACCGATTGGAACGAAGGTCTGATAGAGAAAGCCGAGGGAGAGGTAGAGAAAATATTTTTGAAAAATCAGAATTGAAGCGAGCGCACAATTAATTATTATTAGTTCAAATAGAATCAAACATCTCTCAGGGGAGTTTCAAGGGTACTGCCCTAGAGATACAAGAATTGAAGGGGGCACAAAATTAAATATGCTATAGAGAGTAGTATAGTTCTCACCACAGGTTTCATGGACATAAATTGTTAAGATAATCTAAACCTTTCAACAACAGAGCAGAAACCCTGGCATATTTTGATCTGACTTGAATAACTTGCCACAAGTATACAAAATACAACAACATTATTTAGTTCTAAATTTGTTTTCTTCAACATACCAAAATGTCACAAAATTATTTGGTGCCAAATTTGTTTACTTCAGCATACCAAATACCATAACATTATTTGATGCCAAATTTGTTTTCTTCAGCATACTAAATATCATAACATTATTTGGTGCCAAATTTGCTTTCTTCAGCACACCAAATATCACAACATTATTTTGTGATCTATTGTAATGTTTTCTTCTAATATCACACAAATATATGGTATTACATTTATGATTTTATCAACACAACAAATACCACAAAAGCACTTGGTGCTAAACGTATGTTTTCTTCAACATTCTAAATATAAAAGATATATTTGGTGTAAATTTATGTTTCCTTCAACACACCAAATACTAGAAAAACACTTGGTTCTAAATGTATCATGTTTTCATCAGTACAGCAAATATCCCTCATATATTTGTGATATATGTTTTACATTTTCTTCACAGTAACTCACTTTAAATTCCAGACATTATTTGGTGCTAAATGTATTATGTTCCCTACAAAATAAATCACTTTAAATCTTCCAGATGTTATTGGAAGAAATCTGCTAATTATGAGCTGTTAAAAACAAATGTTTAACTCTGGTACCATATCACTATTGAAAGGCTTGATAAACTGTTTGAGCAGTTCATGAAATGCCTTTGAAAAGTATCCATCATTCTAAATGTCAACATCAATTATATTTTAGATTTTAAGAATTATTTTATCCTTGGATTGAAAGATCGCTTGTTGTGAGAGTTAATAAAAAAGTGCAAGATAAGTTAAGCAGAATGCTCATTATGGAATTGTCACGGCGGGGGGGGGGGGTGGTGGAGTAAGTCAGGGGGAAAATATTTACCTTCTTACCTCCCTTTGACCTGTGACGTTTTTATAGTGTATTAATTAGCACAAGTGCATGATGTTCATGCTGTCAGAATGTTAGAGAGTGTAAATGTTTTTATTATAATTATAGTATTATAATTAAAATCATTTGTTTATTTATTTATGTTAGGATTAGTTAATTAAATTAGTAATAGGTAGGTAATATATTTAATCTTTTAATATTATTAAATAGCATTCTAATTGGGAACTATTTTCTTTTCGATGCACCAAAACAATAGCATAGGCAGCCATTAAAACACGAGTTTGTTCTCTGGAAGTTTATAGAAAGCATAGGGAATATAAAAGCATTTAGCCAGACATTTTTCAGTAGTGTATGAATGTGCTTACAAGATGTGTCAGAATGTATGGCTGTTTTTCCACACATAGGGCCATGCATAAATGTATTATGAATTTGACCAGAATTGGAATTTACCTCTGAATGTCTTCATCTAGTATACTATGTAATGTATCAAGGTCTTCTAACCAAGAGTTGATGACATTAATTATAGTACATAAAATTTGACATTCTTCGTACACTCAGTCCATGCAGCTACAAATCTTTGCGTTCATCAACGAAAGATAGTTCACCCTCATCAGTGCAGGGACTTGGCATTTGGTCTTCACCAAAGTGTCAGAGATTTGCATTTTTCAATGCAACCTCATTGTATGTCATTTGTGAAAAAAATTGCCTTTGTTGGTACATGACCCCATTCATCAGTGCAGCCATGCCTGTTGTTTTCTCTTCAAGTTGTTGTGCCAGTAAGTTCATCTAACTGTGTTGTACCAATGAGTGCCTTCTACCCCTATCTCTGTCCAGGGGGAGATCACAGCTATCCTTATTCAACATTTCATTGGACTTCATATTTTTTGTGGACAGTGTTAGTTATAGTACCTTCAAGTTTTATTATTCTTCAGCAGCAGTAAGTAGGAAACTATTTAGTTAGTGGTGCATTCATTTAGGTAGGTTATTATAGTTAATTAATTATTAAGTTTATAACTTTATTGACAATTTTATAAACCCTTTGTATATTTAAACACTTTAATTTTGATTAAAGAGATTTAGTATCATTCACATTTTGGACCACATAGTGGGTAATTTCTTTGAACATTTACATTTTTGTTGACATTTGCGGTCAATACCACTTTTGTGATTTATTATTTTTGGTGGACTTTAACCCACAGATTAGTAACAGTATTATTTTTGTTTTGCAGTCTTCACTGATGGTCATTATTGATTTTATCTTTTTATTTTATTTTATTTTATTTATCATCATTTATTGATATGGTCCCCAAACTCCCATTAATGCTGATAGAGGATGTTTTTTTGAATGAATGACTAACACCGTATGAGAGAGTAGCCCATTTTTTATTAGAATACATTTCTTCTTTGTTTACTCTTCATCAAGAATTGGGTTTTTCTCTCTCTGTTGTGGAAGTGCATTGGTACGGTTGTTTGTTTGTTCCATCTGTTCATCCCTCACATTACATTCATTCTGCATTCATACATACACACTGACTTTCGCATTTTACCCCACATGCAGAATAAAGAATTGTTTTCCCCCACAAGAACACATGTTGGCATCTGTATGTGAGAGTGATTATTTACACCATAGTCACTCGGTGTGATCTCAGCAAGTCGCGATAGCTGACCTAACCCCTCCCCCTTTGACTTAAAAGGAGAGGGAGGCCAGCGACCGTCAGCAACAACATAGCAACACTACCCACCACAGGAATGTTACCATCCAGGTTAATGGCAGTTTTCTGTGGAAAGGAATGTGAGAGTGAGATTGCCTGCTTGTTTAGAGACAAAGAAAACAGACAATTTGCTTCTCTGCTTGTTTAGAGAGACAAAGCAAACTGTCACTGAGTTTGTCTTCTTGTTTAATGAGACAAACGAAATACACAGTGAGCTTGATTTTTTTGTTTAGAGAGACAAATTCTAAGATGTGAGTTTATGTTTATATTTATAGCGGAAAAGAAATAGACAGATTGACTTCCCTTTAAAGAGACACAGAAAACTGTCAGTGAGTTTGTCATTTTTTTAGATTTAATTCTTGTTTAGAGATAGAAAGGAAACTGACAGTGTCCTTGACCGCTTGTTTAGAGAGTGACAGAAAGGTCAGAGGTGTCGAGGACAGCTGGTAGTACCATTGTAATGCAATACATTAATAGTGATTTAGCGAAGGTCGATACTTTGTCGTGACAAACAATATGGAGTGATTTTATTTGGCCAGTTAAGAATTTTCGTTTAGATTAGAATTTCAATAAACATATTTGTTTTTTTTTAACTTCTCTCATTCTGATGCAATGTGTGTGTGTGTGTGTGTGTGTGTGTGTGTGTGTGTGTGTGTGTAAGTGTGTAAGTGTGTATGTGTGGTATGTGGTGTATGTGTGTTTATGTGTGCTTTCCCAAACACTCCTACTTACAGATCATCGCACGCACATAACAACTTTAAAATATCACAAGATCAAATCCACGACAAACAACATGTTGAATGTTATGAAAATATTAATCAAAAAAACAAAAAAACAAATTCGCTGCTTAATAGAAAAAGAAATAGGAAGTTATATTATTTCATATTAATACCCTGCCTGTATTTGGTGGTGACGATGGTAAAAGTACATTGCTGTTTTGTTTGTCTGGTGCGTTTCGACAAAATGTGAGTGAAAAATTGCTGACAAGTATCAATGCATACAAGGAATTCCTAGTGAGCGTGATAGTTTCCAATGTCAAATAACCTGTAGAACTGAGAACACACACGCGCGCACGCGCATTGCCGATTTTAGAATTTATAAAATCGACTGCGTCATGCGTTGGTCATCCCCATTCGTTTATATTTGAAACCTGATCGTCTCGCAGTGCACACAAAGCCACAACTTGAGTAAAAATGTTTCAGTCATAGTGAGTACAAAGCTACACCATGAGTAGAAATGTTTCAGACCTAGTGAATACAAAGCTACACCATGAGTAGAAATGTTTCAGACCTAGTGAATACAAAGCTACACCATGAGTAGAAATGTTTCAGACCTAGTGACTGCAAAGCCACAACATGTGTAGACAATTTCAGACAGTGAATACAAAGCCACACCGTGAGTAGAATTCGATCCAAACGCATTTCTAAACTATCAAAAGATCGACGGCTCTTTATGGAAGCAAGTGGTTTCACTTGATTGATTGTAACATGGATGTGACATCACACACGACAGTGCCATTGTCATTGATAACTAGCACATAGCGTTCATGGTCATACACGAATGACTTGCCTGTCACATACGCGACCGTTTGTATCTCCTGTATAGTCTCCGACCGGCTATGTCTCTTGCATAGTCTCTGACCTAATGTGTCTCCTAATGTGTCTCCTAATGTGTCTCCTGACAGACTATCTCTTGTTTTGTCTCTAACCGACTGTATTTCCTGGAAAGTCTCTGACCGAATGTGGTTCTTATAAAGTCGCTGAGTAGAGCTCTAGATACTCCTGATCAGGACTTAGGCCCCATCACAGTACTTAACAAGATCACACAACAGGACTTAACAATACCACAAGACAGGACTTAAGAAGACCACATCACAGGACTTAAAGTTAATAACAGTCTTAAGTTTTCGTTTGTGAAATCAGAAATAAAAAAATAATAGTAAACAAAACTATAATATGTTAGCAATACTTATCTCTGGCTGTTACAGTTAAGAAAGATATATACAAACAAAACATAAAATCCGAAATCGAGTTTGATAACTTTTAATAACTTAATGAGTTTGCTTTAGCATCACTAATACGAACCACTACCTGAAATGAAATCTGATTAAAGTAACTTCATTATATTATCTTTAAAACTAGCAACTTTGCTTATTTTGACAAATTATAATTATTTTAATATATACAAGTTATGCTTATGTTTAATTCATAAAGTCGCCTGTGTGTGCGTGTGTGCGTGCGTGCGTGCGTGCGTGCGAACGTGCGTTCTAAATCTAAATGAAGTCAGTAAATGACAACATTAAGGAAGAACCCATTGTAATTAAATCTAAATTAAAAGGAGACAAGAAACGAAACAATTGAATAAGCTCTAACTCTTACCATTTTGCCCTGCACGTTTTGTATGACGAAGTTCAAAACAATTTTCAGTTAAAGTAAGTGACGTACCATAAGACTGAGCGCCAACAGAGAAGTAAAAAGGCAACGAGAACTGCTGTGTGATTTAGTATTCATGGCCCCCATCTTAACGTAGCAGAGACTACAGTCATAAATCGATTTATTTCTTATGTCACTTGCAACAATATTAATGTTTGGGACTCCTTATCCACGATGTTGAAAGAGTGTCAAGTATTTTCTTATAGCTGGCAGTAAGAGTGTCACTTTCAACTGGTGAATAACGTCTACCGTAGCATCACTAACAGCATACCTCACGTCAAGGGTCGTTGAAATAATTTAGGAACTAATTTATAGCTCAATTCAAGGGCAGAAAATTTATTGAACTACTTTATAATCGTGTATAAGTTACGGATGGAAATAAAATTTTGCATTTCAGTGAGCATTTGTTGTTCATATGGTATGTTTAATACACAATTTGGTGTACATATTTTATGTTTAATACACCTATTGTTGTACATAGTTTTATGTTTAATACACCAATTGTTGTACATAGTGTTATGTTTAATACACCATTTGTTGTACATAGTGTTATGTTTAATACACCATTTGCTGAACATACTTTTATGTTTGATACACCATTTGTTGTACATAGTTTTATGTTTAATACATCATTTGTTGTACATAGTGTTATTTTTAATACATCATTTGCAGTACATAGTTTTACGTTTAATACAGCAAATGAATATTTAGGAAGAAAAGGCTGTTTTGAATGAATGTATATTTAGGAAACAAATGTATTTAATTAATTTGTATTTAGAAAGAAAACACTGTATTAAAATATGTTTATTTAGAAATAAAACAATGTATTTAATTAATAAGTTTTTTTTTTTATAAACAAAACATTGCACTGAATTAATATGTATTTAGAAAGAAAACCTACCACTTTCCATCCACACAACTATCATATACCTAGCATTCCTCACATAATCTAGCCCTGAACACGACAGTGCACATTGATGATACAACTACACAAACGACCATCAACCAGTAATCCTTATCTACAAATTTCACAATCATTCACAATAAAAATGCATTCAGTCCAGAACAAAATGGCACATGGCTAAAAATAGCTGTGATCAGTTTAAAAACAAACTGTAAAGCCAAAAATGCAGATTAATACATTAGCCTAAATTAATTATACATTTTAAATACTTTTATTCTTCAATTATGAAAAATGTTAACCCTAAATTGAGTTGTGTAAATCACATAAGCCATTTTGGACAGCCAACTTTTGTCCTGAAAATTCAGAGTGTAAATTGAATAGCTGCCGTCCGCATGGCCCGAGTGTTTGATCGATGCTCACGGTAAGGGCGCTCTGATGACGTAACCACTCGTGTATCACAGGTGCAGGCAGCAAAAGGTCCGGCACATTGCGGTCAGCATCTAAGAGTCAAGACTACGCTAGGAACACCGACCCTTAGAACACAGTCAGCCAACTATGACTATTTAACAAAAGACCAAGATAAAAGGACAAATTATGCTTGAGGGTAAGAAGGTACTCGAAACCCATCGAAAAAAAACAACTGCATAAATAAGGTGACCGAATTTCCTAAAACTTCGTTCATAGGAGTTTGATAATTATTTGCACCTTTCCCTTTATCTTTATAATCATTCTTTCTTTCGTCTTCTTTGTTAGAGTAATGACTAAAAAGAAATGTAGATTAGGTAGGATAATAAGATTTTTATAGGGGAAGAATGATTAGTCTAAGCAAAAGTGCTCTATATTTAGATAGCATAAGAAGATCTTGATATGGAAAGAATTATTAGTCTAAGCAAAAGTACTCTATATTTAGGTAGCATAACAAGATCTTTATAGGGGAAGAATGATTAGTCTGAGTTGAAGTAAGCAATGTACTAGAAATTGCTCATATAATGCAAACCAGTGAGTAGTTTTTATTATCCAATGGTTATGATTTATGAGAACGAGACCAGCCAATGGGCTGAGATCCTGCTGTGGAGAAATCTACTGTCTAATCACTTTGAATTTGAAGTGGCAAAGACGAAGTGTGGTCTTGAAGGACGGCCGTTAGCTGGTTGTGAGTTGACTGACTGTTTGAAAGAGAATGGACTTTAAAATATTTCATGCATTTTCGCTATTGATATGTTATACTCGTGTTTTATGTAGTGATGTACTATGTGCTACTCATGTAGTTTGCTACACAATTGACATTTTTTCGAAATTATGTCTCTGTTATGCTGTGTGTGCGTATAGAGATAATAAATATTGTTGCAGAAACAGCAAGTTGAGACTGGAATGTAAGTAAAATATGAGTTATAATGCAATAAAACTGACGATTAGAGATTGTTCTCTGATTAAATGTTGTAGAGACAAAAGCTTTTTCTGCATTCATTTCAACATATGATTTGAACTCCTGTCTTATTGTTTGTAAACCTCTATGGCAGACAATGGTAAAGGTGGGAAGCAGAATGTAAGTGTAAAAACACGAATATCTGCAGTTGAATAACTCGTGGTAATTTTATTTTTAATAAACATTTCTTAACAAAATATGTTGAATCTCTCTCTCTCTCTCTCTCTCTCTCTCTCTCTCTCTCTCTCTCTCTCTCTCTATCTATCTATCTGTCTATCTATTTATTTATCTATATATATATATATATATATATATATATATATATATATATCTGTCTGTCTGTCTATCTATCTATCTATCTATCTATCTATCTATCTATCTGCCTATTTCTCTGTCTGTCTGTCAGTATGTGTATGTTTAAATGTGTATGAGTACGAGTGTAAGTAAAAGTGTGAGTGCATACTTCCCAATGTAATGTGGTTTTAAACTAGTGCTTGTATTTATATTTTTGCAAACAAAACAAGAAATGCAATTCTATTTGCATTACTTTTAAAATATGTTAGCACATGAATAAGAGATCATATTGAAAATAGTAAAGAGTAAAAAGCAATCAAGAGAACATTTACTGAAATGATTTGTATGGAGATCACAAATGTTTCCGGAATAGCATCACAATATAGTAAAAGAACATATAATCAGCATTACATCAATTATTTATAAAGAATTATCATGCATCTGAAATATCTTCAGCTTTTTCCAGAAACCATTTGAAATGAATCCTAAGAGCTTTTAACCTGGTTTCTGCTTTTGTGCCCACAATCGAAATCATTCGCCTTCATTTTTCTATAAATCGAAGTATCTTTACTTAGCTGGAACGGAAGTAGGAGGAGTCAACTTATTTCAAGGTTGTTTTGGGGAGGACCTCATGTGGTTGGGGTGATGTGGAAATATTGCTGACGACATTTTAAACGAATTCTCATAAATATTTCTCTATGTACATTAAATCCCTTTTTGAACTCATTTTGCGTTGTACACCCTTGTACCATGTGTTCTTCGTGTGAACCCTTCGATAGTCCTAAAATTCATTGTAGTCAAAGTTTGAAGAAGTTTGTAGTGTATATGTGAGGGAGAATGGGAGACAGGGGAGGGGCGGAGAGACTGGGAAATCTATAAAGAAGGCAAAATGCACAGTTGTGAAACAAAAATATTTAAACACAAGAATTCGAACATACATCATTGAGACATGTCTATTTGCATTGTTGCTAATTTTAGTTTATTTTATTAATTATGTATATTCTTTATAAGCAACATTTCAACGGACTCATAGTACATTTAAATTTCTCAATGAATATTGACAGTTTGTGAAGGTATACTGAATCAGGAAAAATACTTGCACACGCCTTCCTGACAAATTTCTTGATGGGAAATATTAAAATTTTTTTAAAACTTCCTTGAGGGCAATTGTAACTAAGCACGCATTTTAGCCAAACATCAAATCGTAAAGTCATGCCGTCTCGCCAACAATAATACACACAGAGCCAAGGAAGTGAAAACAGAACAGGGTACACAGCTATGCACTGCACCCATTGTTATCGTACGATAGCAAACGACAAGTGTTGTGGGAACTAAGCAAAGGGCTGTATTGCTTAGTATAATAGAAAGCTTGAATTTCAGAAAAATACCTAAACACAAAGTAATTTGAATTAAATAGCCCTGCTGAACAACCTCAAACTATATTTGAATTTGTGTGTGTATGCATGTATGGGAATATGTGAAGGAATGCATGTATTCGTGCACGCGTGCGTGTGAATATGAAATTATTTGTTAACTTTAAAATACATTCGTTTTAAAGAGCACTCTAGAAGGATTCTTACCAAGCAATAACACGAGCGATTGAATCTTACGGAGATTTTGAATTATTTAGGCCATGTTTCTTTATTATGTAAAAACGTTACTTTCTGCTACGCACACATACACTCTCAGAAACATCATACACGCGTTACGCATATTACCGAGACCACCATTTATCACCATAGAAAGCACACCTAAGCAATAAAAACTTAAGACAGATCAATAAACTTCTTGTAGTCATGAGCACCTCTACGATTGCTCCATATATTCAGCAAGAATCGAAAGTCCTTGTTGTAGTTCCAGTTGCTAGAGAGCTTTAATCGGATAATAGAATGTCTCCAGGGAGCTTTAATCGGATAACAGAGAGAATTCCATCAACTTAACTGAAGGAATAAAATTATTCAGATTATTGAATTACATATCTTCAATAAAACTGTCTCATGATACAAATACCAATGTTGAATTGAACACCTGTCTGAGGTTAAGTCTAGCGGTTTCCACTACAGCTATTCTGCAATGAGATGATGTCGTGTTCCGGATCCACAAGATTCACCTACCTGTCTGTAGGAATGGTTCCAGTACCATTATTAAGCGACGGGTTGATGTCGCACTTCACATCTTCAATGGTGTGTTATCGTAGCTTGGATTTCCGCTCCATCTGTTCCTTTGCCCGGATACAACCACACAACCCATAGAATTGGATTGGATCAAGGCTCTTGCTGTCATAGGTAATGTGGTCCTGGCTGACTGCTCCACCTTCACACAATAGTGTCCTGTGTATCCTGCCAAAATAGTGAGGACTTCTTGATTCCAGCGAAATTCCACTGTGCATAAGTTGCCCAGTTATTTTTTCATAGTATCTGACGGGCGCTCAAAATGGCGACGTGCGAAGAAAAAATGTATCCTCTCATTCTCCACCAAACTGTGTATGTCTGTTCTCTCTATCATTTTTTATTCCTGAGTCGAAAAAAAAGAAAAAAAAGAAAATATATTGGCTGAACTTAGCAGGTTGTTTTCACATAATACACGCGTCCTTCACACATTGAATAGCGCGCTATGGCAACATTGGAGGGATTTATCGGTGAACATTTTGAAAAGATTTATTCGAACAGAATTGAAAGGGATTTTATAAATGTATTTTGGGAAATCGTTTCTCATGTTGTGAGTAAAATATCCCCTTCACCCCCCTCCCCCCTACTCAAGGTCCTTCCAAAATGAAAGTTTTAATGACTGCTCCCTATATTTAACAAGAAACGAAATTCCTTGTTGTAGTTCCAGTTGCTAGAGAGCTTTAATCGGATAATATAATGTCTCCACGGAGCTTTAATCGGATAACAGAGTGAATGTCAATAACAAACTAAAGAAATAAAATTATTCAGAGTATTGAATTACATATCTTCCATAGAACATTTTCAAACGCATTGATTTCATAACCGGAAGGTTTCATGAGGAAGCATGGTTCAGTGCACGTCTCGACAAGACATAACTTTTCTAATGTCTTGTCTTACTGAATTTCAAAAATTGCATTCTGCTAATTCCGTCATAATTTAAAAAGCGTATTTAATATCTGGATTGTAAAAGTATTTTTAAAGTCTCCAATTTTCACTATTATTATGTGTATTTTAATGATAGAGAATGAAATTTATTACTGTCACCACAACCCGCCTTCTGAAAAGTCCACATGCAAAAACACCATGGATGTTTGTCTTACTCGTTTTATTCTGCATGCAGGGTTATATTTACTGACATGCTTGCGTGAGAGATTTCATGTGGGATGCTAAATTGTGGACAGTACGAACAATACAGCATTTAAAAAAGCAAACTGCACATACCTTTTCTAAAACAATAGACAAGTTACAGTTTTGAAGATTATAATTTATGTTTATTAATCTATGGGCTCTCTTTCATGCAGCGGTTAATCAGTAACTGGGAATATTTCACTAACATACACTCTAGAATAGGGGTGGGTGAGTAACGATGAGTAAATTTACTCTCTAAATTGTTGGCAAATGTTCTGGAGTTTTTGGCTCCATAACAAGATTTAATATTTTAACACAACTTACATAAGAAATAAATTGTTTTAAGTTTCAAATTCTCAATAAAAACTAAGCAAATAAACCAATTTGAGTTCATGATAACTGAATGAAACAAACAATTTAAACTTGAGTACAATAATTAATTAGGTTGTTCAAAATTTGAGTTCGTGACAATTGAGGAAATAATAAGTTCCAAGTTCAGAATAAAGCTTACCTAATCAAAGCTAACTTGAGTGCACTGGGGATTTTTAAATGTTCTTTAAACACATAGTGTAAATCTGATGAAAAATTTTGGTCATGCAGAAGAATGATGAAAAAAATACTGTTTCATGATACAAATCGTAGTGTTAAAGGATCAACCTGTCTGTACGATGGGTCTAGTGGCTTCCACTACCGTTATTCTGGAATGAGATGATGCCATGCCCCAGATGCACAAGACTCACCTGCCTGTCTGTAGGTTAGATCAGAATGGTCCCAGTACCATTATTAAACAACGAGTTGATGTTGCACTTCACACTTCAGTGGTGTGATGTTGTAGCATGATAATACCAACCATCAGTTCGTTTGCCAGGATACAACCACACAACACACAGAATTAAGCTAGTTCTAGGCTCTTGCTTTCACTGGGTAATATGTCCTGGCTGACTACTACACCCTCACACAATAATGTCCTGTGTATCCTGCCAAAATAGTGAGGACTTGATTTCAGCGAAATTCCACTGTGCATAAGTTGCCCATTTATTTTTCCATAGTATCTGACGGGCACTCAAAATGGCGACGTGAGACGCAAAGAAACTGTATCCTCTCATTCTCCACCAAACTGTGTATGTCTCTGTTCTCTCTCTCATTTTATTCCTGATTCGAGTAATAGAATAAATTAAATTAACTTAGCAATTTTTTGCCTATAACACACGCGTCCTTGAATGTTCATGTTTGGCTAGTACGCACTTTAGTGTGAGAAAATTCCGTTTCTCTCCGATCACCTAAAGCACTTTGGTCAGCTACATCGAGTGCACTTCAAGTATTAGTAATACGATATAGTATAATAATTTTTATCATATATATCAATCCACCATACTGAGTGGAATAGGCAATTAAAAATATCAATCTATTCTAATTGATCCGTTCACACTCAAGTATCACAATAGTGAGATAAACTACACACATATAAAATGCATAAATCTTGATTTTACACGAACATTTTAACAGACCATATTTATTATTTTCATTCTCGAACTATTATGTTGAAATGAATTTACAGTTGTGCTTGTAGATGGTGATTTTATATTTACTTATTAAATAAACATTGACCATAGTTACAGTGGTCGGGCGACATTGAAGGACGATTGGAATAGTAATAAGAAATAATAATAATTAGAAGAAAAATATTTCTGGCTAGTCAACTTTCTGCCCCCCCCCCTCTTCCCGCACCCGTGGCACTAAGCAATTTGACCGCTCAATATGAATTGTCATGTCAAAACATGCACGCACAGTCACAATTTTCTACAGAATCATTTTTCGATTATGAATATAGCAACTCCAAAAAGTGTTCCGCGTGTTTGTGTGTTTGTGTGTGTGTGTGTGTGTGTGCGTGCGTGCGTGCGTGTGAGTGTGTGTGTGTGTGTGTATGTGTGTGTGTGTGTGTGTGTGTGTGTGTGTGTGTGTGTGTGTGTGTGTGTGTGTGTGTGTTGTGTTGTGTTGTGAGTGTTGGGGTGTTTGATTCAACATTCGTCTAGCTTTTCCAGGCTTTGTAAAGTCAATCTCTCTTTAATGCTAACACATATATAAAACATTGGCCCTCACATGTCTCAGATATATTTGTTACATGCCCCTCCTTCCCCAAGTTACTTATCATGTTTAAAGCGATATTTAGTGAATGAGTGTCATGCATGTGTACTTATTATCTGGAAATATAATTGCAAGTTAGTGTATTTAATAAATTGCTACTGATGAATAGGAAATATATGGGAGTCGTGCAGTGCATTTAAGCAAATTTGAATTTGCCTCCACACACTTCAAATGTGTCCGCAAACTTTTATGGCAAATACATTTGCCGACTTGCTTTTTGCATTCTCTCTTCTCTTCTCTTTCTTTCTTTCTTTCTTTCTTTCTTTCTTTCTTTCTTTCTTTCTTTCTTTCTTTCTTTCTTTCTTTCTTTCTTTCTTTCTTTCTTTCTTTCTTTCTTTCTTTCTTTCTTTCTTTCTCTTCTCTTCTTTTCTCTTCTCTTCTCTTTCTTTCTTTCTTTCTTTCTTTCTTTCTTTCTTTCTTTCTTTCTTTCTTTATTCTCTCTTTCTCTCAAACACACAAACATGTATACACACAAACAAGCACATTTCTCTATTCTCCCTTCTCTCTTCCTTTCTCTCTATCTCATGCACATTCACACTCAGTCGCAGACAGAATCACCTTCACATATTGATTAACGTACTATGGCAACATTCGAGGGCATTATCGGTGAATATTTGAAAAAAAGATTTATTCAAGCACAGTTTAAAGGGATTTTACAAATGTACACTCAATGTATTTTTGATTAATCGTTTCTCTAGTTGTGAGCAAAATATCTTATTCTCCCCATCCCCCTAACTCAAGGTCATCTCAAAATGAAAGTTCTAATCAAATAACTCCTCCTACTTTATTTCAAAATCTCAAACGTCGCGATTTTTTAGGAAGGAGCAAACAAACACCTGAATTCGATTCTTTACTCGAAAGGCATAAAGCAGGTAAGATAAACTACATCGTGGAATATTTATAAATGTACACTGAAAAGAATGTGTGTGCATTTCCTTACTTCTTTCGCCTATATAGTCTTTTTATTATCAATTTTACTTTACTGACGTGACCATATACGCTTTAATTAACTTTAGAATACTTATTAATGTAAATATATTTGGAAATACAGAGGTACTATTCCAGAACTTTAAAGTAAGTACGATTTCCATATTCACATTATAGATTTTATTCTATATAGTACTTTTAGAACTCTTTCTTATTCCAGAAATGTTTATAAATAACTTATAGATAGATAGACAGATAGACAGACAGATAGATAGATAGATAGATAGATAGATAGATAGATAGATAGATAGATAGATAGATAGATAGATAGATAGATAGATAGATAGATAGATAGATAGGTAGGTAGATATAGATAGATAGATTCGTACATGCCCTTATTTTCTTCGTATGTCTATCGTTTTCTCGTGTTTGCAGAAGCAATAATAACCGTGTTTTAAAGTCTAGATTTTTCTCGCTACCTTTAGAGGTAAAAAGGAAAAAAAAATTATGACCGTTTAATAAATGTTAAAATCCATGATCAAAATGGATAATATTTTCATGATAATTCTTTTTAATAAAACGTTTATATCATTACCGTTATAATCTAAGTTTTCGGCTTTCGTCACGCCCACATTTTGCAATAAATGCCAGTGGGCGTGGCATAAGTGTGAAAATTGTCCATATAAATGTACGTATTGGAGACGAAAATCATATATCACCAGCAGACAGTAACCGGACGCATAGAGAGAAGGTATAATTTTATTAAGTGTGAATGGTTTTAATTTGATAATTAAAATTTTGTATTACACCTATTTAATACGTCAGCTATTCTGTATCATAGATTAAATTATATTTTCACTTCATCACCTACAAAGGTATAATAAGAATAAAATGTAAATCATAATGAAGATAGATTAAAGGAATCTGCTTCTTACATAAGTAAAAATGTTTAAAATATTTGCACATGCACTTTTATGACTTACAACTTTAAGTGCGAAACGTTCCGGATATAAGTCAAATAAAGCATAAAGGGTCACACTTCATAATCTTTTATTCACTTACAAAAGCACGCTTTGCGGACATAAATCACATGCATTATATCTGATCACACTATTCCAATCCAAGTTTACAGTGGTGGTAGGGTAGGCTCGCAGACTATATAAGTTTTGTGATGCAAGGTGAAAAATGCTTAATATGTCGAGTATAGAACGGTCTAGAAAGAATGTATGTTCACATGCAATGTATCTTATTTTCTTAACATAGAGCATGTTTATGAAAGGATGTAATGTTTAAAACATTTATTTTGTAACATTTGGTGATTAACATAGGAAAGGTATTTAGTTGTTTAACAGTTTTTCATAACTTCGGATTGTTTATTAAAATGCGAATTATCTTCAATAATTAAAACAAAGGTTTAATAAATAAAGTATATAGTATAATTGTAACTCAATCAAAACAATTGAAGGCATGTGTTCAAGACAGACATTCGAGTTTAATAATTTCATTCACAATAAACTATGTACAGGTTAGATGATGAACATTAAAAAGTTCTCTCTACAGAAGATTTGCAATTAACTTTACATTTATTCTATTGTTTATTTAATTTTGTACACTTTTGCATTTAAAATTAGAACGAACACACTTTTCAACATAGTTTTAAACGAAACGTCAACAGCCATGGGTCTGCGCTCCAACCTCATCCTTTGTTTTCTCAGTCTTACCGCGGGAAAAGCCACCAGCAATAGGTAATTGCTTTTAATGTGTTTTGAATCCAAATATGTCAGTGTAAAGTGCATATCATATTCACTTAAAATGGATTTCATAAAAATTGCAATATTTTCGTTCCACGAAAAATTAAGTCAGTAAAATCTTAAAAGTCATTTGAAATTATGCTGACACGCTTATTTCGAAAGGATTCGTATTATATAGTATGGAAAATATTGTAATCACTTGGACGTATAAAGTTTGTATGTGGTTTCATATTATGAATAAGAAATATTATTTTCTACTAATATGAATTTTCTTGCAAAATATAAAATATATTATGACATATAATGATTTTATAATGAATGGAAGTTGATATTTACGGAATTGACCCAGCGGTAATGTGAAGACATTGTTGAATATGGAAAATACATCTGAGCGACTGAGACGAGTGCATTTATTCCACTGACGGTGGATTTAAAAAATAACTGTTAATTCCATGGAACCTAATTGTCTTCTAATATTTTTGTTTATTAGGTTAATCATATCGTTACCTTCTTTTATTGTGTAATATTCAACTTATATGTATTAGAAACAAGAAGTGTTTTCTTTTTATCATATTGCTCACTTCATTTGTTTGCTACGTTTTCAGCCAAACAATATTAATGTTGAATGGAGAGTGAAACATGGTCGTTATTTGGTAAAGAGAAATTAAGGAGAACGTGAATGTATGAATCTTTATGAGAATAAAGACATTCAACCATCAATGTAACAAGTTCAAGTAAATACAAATACATAAATGAATATGATGTACTCTTTAAGTAAAAATCAATGAGAAATACTAATACTGGCCTGAATGGAAAATGGACATGACCTATATATCGTATGCTAATTGTTGTAAACTAAAGATCACACAGAATGATCAATAGTACAAATGTAAACAGTAAAACAATGAGATGTTTCAATAAAAACATGCCGAGCTTTGACTTTTCAGAAACATGCCCAAGTAATATACGAATTTCATGTATATTTCTTCCTTTATTAAAATTTGAATTGTATTAGAAATTATCATTAAATATTTTATCATTTTAAATACAATAGTGTGATTTTAAAAATAATAAAACTAAAAATTATACTTATTATCTTTTATTATTGCAAATGAAATTAGAAACAATGCATGGTATTAATGAAGTAAATTGTATTGGTCAGAAACATTATAATTCCACGATTATTAATGCTTAATTAAAACGTTTAGCTTCAGAATATTAAAGTAATTCAATTTGAACTCGAATCAGGGATCTGTAGTTCACCACCTGCCTCCTGTATTGCGTATAATTTTTGTTTTACTTGCCTGGACTAGTGTATGTGACACTCTGGATGCCGACATCTTATTCATCCTGGATGCAACGTTGAAAAATACCAGCAATTTTTCCAGCGAGATGAATCTTTACCTGGAACATTTTATAGATCATGTCAGAGTAAGTTTTGTTTGCTTTTTCAACATAATCAAAATCTTACATTACTTGCTATATGTGGACTAGAACCATTATTTACCTGATCACATTGCATTATTATAGCGAGTGGTATAATGTCTTCATGTAATGTGTTTTGTGTATTACAATGTGTGTATAAGTATGAAAATTGAACCTTAAAGAGAAACACACAGTTGACATAATTACTAAGAAATATATTTGATAAACTAAACATTTGTAATGTAACTTATTTTTCTATTAAAGGAAAACTTGGATGAGAATAGAACCAGGTTTGCTGCTATTTCATTTTCTACGCAGTCAGACGTTTGTTTAAACTTCACCATACCGCATTCAAAGAACGCTAATCCCAAACCAAATCTTGATCATATAGATCTTTCTTCTTGCAATGGAACATTTCCGTAAGTATTGTATAGAAATATACAGAGGTCGTCAGATAATATTTGTTACAAACAATATATATCACAACATAATTCATTACTACACATTGTAAATAAATAAACACATTAATATGACAGCGAGAGTGAGACAAAATGAGAGGCAGAGAATTACAGTCACAGACGTGGATGAAGAGACATTAGGAATGTGTGCTATGAATGAAACAACAAATGGGTCAAAACAGAAAATTTAGAAATGTATCCGCACGTTAGTGCAATTCTTAAACGGTTTCTCACTATCCTCGCTATAATTATATTTCATTCCGTTCAGAGTCTTCGAAAGTCAAAAGAGTGATGCTAAAGCTGTCATGAAGAGCAAAAGGAACACTGCAGAAGCACTCCAGAAAACCAGAATCCTAATCCAAACCCATGCTCGACCTGGAGTTACGACATTTGTGATTTTGGTAACTGACGGGCATCCGCAAGACTACATCGAGACTCAGAACGAGGTAATAGTTTTGTCTCAACAAAATTATTTTAGCTTATAACTTTAATCTGGGCGGGGTGAGTACTGCTTTCCCATAATAATACAGCAATTTGTTAATGAGATTTCAATCATTGCAAACAATGTTTTTATAATTATAATTTTAAACATGTGTTATTTCACTTTTGGGGTTCCTCTTTACAACTAGAATTTTTCATAAAGTCGCATGTTGATGGACCTTACGTGTGATAAATGAATGATATTGTTCAGACTTGTAGACCCAGTCTGTATATGGCGCTATTCGTTGTTAGGGCAGCAATCTGCTCGCTTGGTGTTATATGCATTTGAAGGTACTTGTGTACATTTATTCATTGTATTATTTTGTTCTTGTTTGTTCTGATTACTTTTCTTCTAAATATGTATACTTATGTTTCTATTTATTGGTGTTCCTTGCTATTCTTGATTTTTTTTTAAAATCATTTTTCTTGTTCTTGTTATATTCATCTCCTGTTGTTTGTTTATTGTGGAAAGTAAATTTGCCTATCCCTATTTTAAAATTTAAATTGTTAAATTGTCAGAGTAACCCGACCTTGGACACTCGTTATGACGGTATTTTTCACAGTGTCAGAGTTGGAAGTAAGCCACCTGAGCTTAGGTTATTCTAGAAATTGCTGATATCATGCAAACTAGTTCAACTGTGTGAATAGTTTTATTCATTCAATGGTTACGATACATGCTTCTAGTATAGTGTGAATCGAAATGAAAGGTAAATTAAAGAATATTCAAGATTTATCATATTAAGAGTGTTACACGGGTTTGCAAACTTTAAGATAAAGTGAGAAGGGAAACAGCAAAATGAAGACATTACCATAGCAACGACTGTAAATCTGCGAATATCCTCATTTGCATATGCATTATAATCACGTTTTCAAGAGAACTATTTTAATTATTATTACAATTCTTTGATCATCCTAGACAGAGGAACATTTAATTAACAGAAAATAAACTAAATATTATTATGTCAGAAATCAGGAAAGATACATATGCACACAATATGCACAATGAGTATTATGTAGGGCATGCCTCTCTCCCTGTGGAATAAACGTTATTTTCAATAGAGCCAGTACTTCTAAAACTGCTAAAGAATATGAATAGTTGTACAATACAAATTCGCACACACGTACGCACGCATGCATATACAGTTTTTTGTAATTTATTTTATTAAATATATCCCGTGACAACTGTATTATTCTTCGATATAACCCCTCAACATTCAATGCATGTGATCCAACACTTTATGCATGCCTGGATTCCTTTATAAAGCAAATAATTAGCTCATCAAAGCAAATCTTTAGCCCACATGTTTAGACAATCATGCACCTTCTTAAACTTCGTCAATAAATGCTTCTTTTATCGAACATGTCACAGTCAGAAGGTGTGAGTTCTCATGAAAATGGTGCAGGGTTAGGAAAATATTCAAAGTGGTGCAGATGCTCGTGTTGTTGTTGTTGTTGTTTCAGCTGTCGTATGGAAGGTCTGAGTCCTAGTTTGTCATGAAGCAGATAATCACCAGTAGTTGGTAATTAATGAAAACTAAGTGCTTGTTCCCTGATTATGAATTTTCAGTTACAAGACATTTCACGTTTATTTATATCTACTGACTCACTGTTTATAAACAGCTATGACGGGGAAGTTGCAGGAATCATCGGTCTTAGTGTGTATGAATATAAATGGAGTACACTACACACTTTTGATGAATAGTGGCAAAGTATGCTGAATACGTTGGGAAAATTATATTAGAGTGAAGTTACCAGAATTATTGTAATCATGCTCTGCTTGAAGAACACGGCGAAGAGGGCGCTCAAGTTGGTTTCGATAATATAATAGTGCATCAGTTTTACACATGTTTAGAGAGAGAGACATGTAATGATGTGGACATTGTGACATTGTTGAAAAAGCACCCCTTATAATTGCACGCACACATACCCACACAAGCCAGTACCTAAAACGTATTATGACTTATAAGTACCATCCAGGGAAACAAAGAACATTCCTTTATACTCCGAAACTAGCTCCCAATAAACATGCGTTTTTTGTACTGCATCTTCATTCTGTGATGCATTTCAATGGATTTCACATCTTTACTATCCAAGTACCGATGGCAGACTATGGCCGTTTTTTTTTTTTTGCACATTTCTAATGAAGTCGGTATCTTAGATTTGTTCTCTTGACGACTAACTCGCAGCATTTCTATATCTTCTATATGCAGTCATGTCTCTCACCAATATATATGATATACTTCATCTAAATTTACACACAATTCATTTTCAAATGTGCATCCCTCTTGTAAGGTTATTTATTAACTCGCCATCATCTATATCAACTTAAAACGGAAGAGAAATACAATGTTTCTATTTTTTTAAATTTCAGGCTAAAATGCTCAAGTCGATGCACGATGTGGTCTTGATAGTTATCACAACAATGGAAATGTCTTCTGCCTCAGAGCTCATTAGTTTGGCATCAACTCCTCTGCATTTTATTTATACAGATGAAAGCGATTTTAAATTCTATTTGGATAACCATCTGATTGACCTTGTGTGCAATCGTATGTATTTTTAAGTCATTGTCCTCACGATTATAGTTATCTGCAGTAATTTGCAGATCTGATTTTTGTCCCCAGTTAGAAATCAGTTCTCTGAAAGGCAAATCTGGGAATCAGAGGCTTATGAGGGCTCTAACAGTACCACTAATTGTGGACGTAATATGAGTTCCGAATCCTCATTTCCGAAAATATGTATCTGTATTTATAAGTTTCACTTTGAATAGTACAAATAATAAAAATAAAGTACTACTAAACCAACATTTTATGTATTACAAAGAATAAAGAATCAAGGTACTGTCCCCGAACTGTACTTTGTAAGAGAAAAATGTTTTATGTAAATTGAATATTTTTAGTTACTCGAGTCTAAACATGTTTCGATCATATTTAATAATACTGTCATCAAACCATTTTAAAAAGAAATATGTCATGTCAAATAAAATAATTATTAATATGCATTGTAAGATATAAATTAACATTATTGTGAGGATATATTAAACGCATTATGCATTTTTATAACAATTTTTATTATTATTAAAACTATCTTTGTAATAATGGGTTTTCCTCTACCTTGCATATTTATCGAGGGACTTCCATTAAAGGATTAAGCTCAGGCTGATTAAACCACTGTTTACGTGTCCATTGAATATAGGTTAAGTCAGAGGTGAATGACTCTGTGAAAACCGGATACTAAACATACATATATGATCATTTGCATTCCCTGCAATGATGTTGTGCTAAGAAGCCTGCTGACCTCTACTCATTCATATAACCGCCTAAATGAGTTGGCCATTGGCCCTTGTTAGATGCGCTGATCAAGAGATAGTACCTATGAATAGACTGTGTCCACCATATGACCACGCCTAAAAACACATAATGGTATTATATCATATTCTTTCTTGTTGAAACTAATATGCCATGTATTTTGTATTATAAATGTGTGTAGAATATTCCTGTGGTTTTTAATGCTGCTAAAGTTAATATATTTTCTTTACAGAAGCTAAGTGACCTTAGTGATATTACACTTGTGAAATAGTGGCATCACCATGTGTATGTAGTCATGTTTCCATTGATTAATTGTTATCATGGGAGAGCTAACAAGTTAACACATGTTGCATGGATCACTAACACAATTATATTATAATCGTGACCATATTATAATGAAGGGAATATATGTTGTAAAGATTTTATGCATTTGACACTTTCATATAATTTAAACTATGAATTAGCTAAAGCTAATTAGTGGAATTGTAAAGAGTGATTATCGCTGCCACCACAAAGCCCATAGAATCGTTATTGCCACACGATGCTGTAACATAATAGTTATTTATTACAGCCGGTCTTGAGTTTACCTCTCAACTCTAGTGCCACTTGCTAATGTTGAGCTCAGTGGTGAGGATCCAGAGTCTTACAGACGAGGACCCAGGAACAAACCTGCAGAGATGTGAGCATCCATGCTAAAGTCATTGTCGCCATCTACACCTGAATCGTGAGGACCTCCAGGACTGCCACATGACGTCAGCATTGCATCAAATAAATGACAATGTATAGTGTGTTCACTCTTCAAGAATATTAAAGCTAAGTTCCAAAACTGTTCAAGGTCAAACTCTCAAACGTGTGGTTAATCAATTGACTTACTGGGCCAAGTGATAATACTCTATATGTAATCGTGAAATCAAAGTGTTCATTTCTTTGTTTTCTAATTTAATTTAATTGTTGTTAAATTTGTTGTTATCTCATCTGCCGTTACATAATTGTTTGTAGTACGACTAAATGATCTGATCGTGGGGGCTGAGCCGTAGTAAAGGGATAAAGAATTATAAATATTAATCTATAAATAAAGGGGTGATAACATTCTTCAATCCGAGTAAGTCAACTATCTTATTGGGCTAAGTGTTGTGAATAATTGGCCGATATTGTGGCATTTTAGTGGAAGATAAGTTAGGCAGTCCGGCTGTCACTAATGTTAGGAATTATCCATAAATCAATATTGATATCTAGAACCTAAATTAGGACAGGGTCGTTAAACATAACCGGACATGTGACAATTATTTTACAAATTAATCTTTAAATGCAAGTTGTACTTTGAGATTAAATATACAGCACACCTTAAACATTATAAGCAGTAAGTCACATTGTTCAAAGAGTTATATTACAATCGGAAACAGTGAAATTACTCATTGTAGATCAAACCGAAGGAAGTGTACATTAAAATGGACAGAAGCGTTCCTTGCTATATCTTCCATGTTTATAATGGATATAATTCGAGACGGTTAACTCCTTAATGGACGTCACAGCAACTCTCAATGGTCTCGGCATACACGGCTCTTCCTGGAGAGATACGGTTGTAGTTTCACCTATCAGCAATTCATCAAAATTCCTCAAACGATAAATCAGACATGATTGTAAGATGACAAAAAGACTGAACATCGATTCCTCATGCATACAAACCTTCTTTGATTTTGCTCCGCATTACTCTACATTCCAAGTTTTACAGTTGATACTAGCTTTTTTTCGTTTTTAGATATATAGCTGGCTTTGGGGCTGTTAGTTTGAATCTATTTAACAATGCATGTGTTCATATTCTTGATATATACCTCAATGTTGAAGTTTTCTGCCTTTTTGCAGCTTGTGTTTACAGCTGTTTGTTGGATTATCTCGTAGCAAATCATGACAGTGTTTTGTTCGTTGTACTGTATATGGTGCTATATGTGGCCGTTCATAGCGGTGAGGTGTACGAACCTCACGTTCAGTGGTTCACACTGGACTCATCTTGGCATCACTGATCGCGAGATTCCATTGGCATAATTAATATATTCTGTGAAGACTGAGTTTGCGGTACCATAGGCATTGCATCTTTATAACAAAATATTCAAATATACATTTCTTGAGCACACATGGATCATTTTTCTTCTGCGACATTTGTATCGGTTGTCGCTCTCTCTGCGACAATTCAGTCGAGTTTCTTTACAGTGGTCTGTATGAGCGTGATTGTGTATACTTTTGTGAAGTTGATTTAAATCGTTTAGATCGAATTTCAACCTGTATGTGTTATTAGTTAAGCATGATTTAATTAGATGCTCATGTATACAGTAGTTTTGTTTACTTTACTATTAAAATAAGTAAGAATGCAGAATGCAACAGCTTGTCGATGAATGTACTCTTTTCTTCTTGCAACGGCAGGTGTAACGCTTGACCGATTTGTGTCATTGTTTTTGCCCGATATTTTCATGGACTATTTGGCTCTTCCTAATGGCGTTTGTCAGACTCCATTGACATTTTCTGTAATGTTGATTTCCTTGTTGTACATAAATATCGATGTTGTAGTTCGATAGTACTGGTAGAGCTATTATGATTTGCTGAAGTACATATATTGTTGTCAGCGGTACGTGCGTTGTACTATGCTGTTATGTGAAAGTTTATTACATGAATTCTGACATATGAACACACTTATGTGAAACTTACATTCCAGATTTCTTAGACACGACGTTCAATCATTTAATTGCGCAATAATCAACAGACACAAACAAAACTTTGATTATTGAATATTTTATTGCTAAAAGTGTCCTTGTTGTATTTTTACCAGTGGGACTGGTTAACAAAATATTAGACCTATTCCCATAAAATGGAACTAAATTCATAATATTTTATATAAAGAATCGTGTATTGGCAGTTTGAAAATGGAGCAACTATTGCATAAAACAGTGTGCTTTTATTTCATTTAAAGGACATTTCCAGAGAATCAAACGCGGTACCTGTTCCGATAGGTCATACACGGCCGATGGAGGGAGAACGTGCGTTGTGGTTACAGACGCAGCAAGTGGGTAAGTATGTGTGCAAAGTCGCAGGCATGTGGACTTAAATACAATAGTGATTTAAACTAAAACTTATCAAATATATTTTGGAATCGCACATAACACTGCATGTACAACAAATAAATACACACACACACACACACACACGCACACAAACACGCACGCACACACGCACACACACACACACACACATACACACACACACACACACACACACACACACACACAAGACGTAATCATTTAGATTATCACTCGGACTACGAAACAACGATAGAAACTACTCATTAACAACTACGCGTTTAAAATAATAAAAAGAGAAATTTAATAAAAGCAAAATTAACAAGATTTAGAAAAAAAGTTCATCCTAAGCCAGTTCGTTGCACTAGAGTCACTTTCCGGATGGCACTTAACTTATGCACCGGAATGACGTCACAGTCTCGTAGACTTGAATCTGCCAGTCAATAGATCGGCACATCCCAATCCAGCCAGGGACAAATTTTGAGAAAAGTAGAACGGCCATACAGGTAACCAATACAACAGCTACAAAATGAGCAGCTAAGAACAAAAATCCTGCAACACAAACAATTGCAAAGCCTAAGTGTCCGGTCCATTGCTCTATTAATAAATACTAAGTTTGGCATAGACCTCTGAAAGAAAGAAATATTAACATGTCAAAAAAATAACATAGCATAAACATCCTAATAAAACCTAACCATTCACACAAATACAAAGACTTTCTTACCTGTTCCAACCAGGGTTTTTCTCTGTATATTGGTAAAGACTATTCTTGATTTGTCGTCACCCTCCTACGATTTTTAGGAAGTAGTGCAGATAATATTTTCACTGTGGCTTTTATTACCCTGTGTCTATTAGACTCGCTTCTGACCTGTCCAATTCTCTAGCGCTAGTACGATTTATGTCATCCTAACGACTATAACCGCACCCGCTGACCGCCAAACTCTGCAGATATCCAACACCGGTCAATAAATTTTCCCCCCCCCCCATGCACACTCATTCCTTTCAGGACCTCGTTTCTAATTCAACAGGACGCAATACGCACTAGTTGTCCTAACGTTCAATCTAAATACCACAAATGAAAATTTATATAATGTATATGGGAACATTCCCCATCATACAACATGCTTCCCCAACACAAACCAAAGCTATTATCATGCCGAGACATTATATGAAATCACAATGCTAACATTGTCAAATATATCAACAACATTTCTTCTTTTGTTACATTATAAAGGTCATTGGTACAAGAGTTATTGCGAATCTTTTTCTTGCAAAACAGTTTCATTTTTTCCATGTAATCTGATATCATAAATATATTAATGTAGACTCAAATGATTAGTGTTCTCTCTCTCTCTCTCTCTCTCTCTCTCTCTCTCTCTCTCTCTCTCTCTCTCTCTCTCTCTCTCTCTCTCTCTCTCTCTCTCTCTCTCTCTCTCTCTCTCTCTCTCTCTCTCTCTCATTCTCTCTCTGCAAGTATGAGTATGTGCGTGTTCTAGAGGAAGGGAGAATGTGAGAGAGAGCATGAAGACAACCTGCTATTCTAACAGGTAAACACATCTTATTTGTATTTCATATGTGTAAAGCTTCCACCTATCCGAAGGTCCTACAGATAATTGTTACACACAAGGCAGCACTCTTGTAAAAATAAGGTGGAATTGGACAAACGTATGGCTCTGCAACATATTTATCACCGTCACTGGTATTTATATATATGTGAATGAGTATGTGTGTATGTATGTGTGTGTATGTGTGTGTGTGTGTGTGCGTGCGTGTATATATGTGTGTGTGCGTGCGTGCGTGTATAGATATGTGTGTGTGTGCGTGCGTGCGTGTATATATGTGTGTGTGTGTGTGTGTGTGTGTGTGTGTGTGTGTGTGTGTGTGTGTGTGTGTGTGTTACGAATCAATGTTCACTATATACCTTTAAATGTGTTTTCTACCTATATTTACACTTTTCTATGATTGTAATACATCCACTCACCTTTTGCTGATTCTTACATTCGAAATTATTTTAATTCAAATTTAGATTTCAGATTTAATTCAAATTTCTTAATTTCCTTTATTACTTTTAACTAGTACATTAACTGATAGATATCATATATAAAATATTAATTTCCAATTTCCAATGGAAGCATTCATTTAATGAATATATTGTCCAGGACGTTTAGCTGTAAATTTTAAGTAAATAAATTTCCTCTTGTGTGTGTGTGATTACATCGCGTAAAGTTTTAAGACAAAATAGAATAACAAATCAATATTAGTCCAGGGCATAAGACTGTTCACATCTCTAACTTAGTTAGGAAGAGATACATCGTTAAGTTTCTCAAATGTTAAATGGGCGACATCCTGAGATTTTGAGAGATCAAAGGTTTTACGGAGGATATGGGCACGTCCGACGAGTGCTGCTTTGAGTAGTGGAGTGTGTCTGTGGTTTCCAGGGAGTTTATTCAGATTGCCTTCCAGTTCAGATGTTATGTTCCCCAAGGCTCCTATCACTATAAGTATCACTTCTGCTTTTACATTCCACAGTCTCTGAATTTCTAGTCTGAATATACACTTGGAATCATTTGAAATTTTCATGATTTTCGTTTTGTGAGATTTGGTGTTGAGTGTTTGATCTTGTGCAGCTGTTAAGAGTGCTTCCGTTTCTGCTTTCAATACTGCTACTTTCAACCATTTGTACGTTGATTGTTTTGTTGACATTTCGTCGGTTTGTCGTACATACTGGCCATGGAGAGGTGTTTGGCTCTAGGTATGTGCTAGTGCATGCTTCATTTTTTTTCCATGTTTCGTTGTCTGTTACGGGGGTTGTTATAGTCCACTACTTTTTACTGTTTCTATTAATGGATCATCTTTGTTGTTATTCCAGATGTAGTCCATAAGGTCAATGACTTCTCCTTCAATGACATGTTTGATTTTCTTGAGACCTCGGCCTCCCATTTTTGAGATATATAGAGCCTGTCTACGTCTGCTTTGGGGTGTAAGGCTATATGAATTGTGAGTAGTTTTCTTGTTTTTCTGACCAGTTCATTTATTTCATTTGCTGTCCAATCTATGATACCTCCAGTGTAGCTTACTACAGGTATTGCGTATGCATTAAGGGCTTGTATTTTGTTCGCCCCATTTAGCTTGGACTTCAGGACTTGTCTAACACGTTTTTCATATTCTCTCTTAACTTTGGACTTCACTTCTCTCTGCATATTTTCTTGATGTTGTAGTATCCCAAGATACTTATATCCCTTTTACATTGAAACATCGTTGATTTTTCCGATGTCGAATTGCAGGCCCTCTGTTGTTTTGACCTTGCCTTTCTGGATGAAAATTCGTCCAGATTTCTCAAGGCCGTATTTCATGTTAATGTCCTTATTGCAGATCTTGTTAGTATTTATCAGGGATGTGATGTCACGTTCATTTTTACCGTTCAGCTTGAGATCGCCCATGTACAGTAAATGGCCGATGACCTGTCCTGTTTTCATTTTGTATCCTAACCATGTTTTCTGGATCACTTGACTGAGAGGATTCAGGGCAATTCAGAACAGCAGTGGTGATAAGGAATCACCTTGGAAGATTCCACAATTTATTGTTATGTCTGCAATATTTGTGTTGTTGCATGTGAGGGTGGTTTTCCAGATTTTCATTGACTCCTGAATTAGGTTCTGTATTGATGGCGCTACTTTGTACAATTTTAAAGTTTCAATTGTCCATGAATGTGGGACTGAGTCACTTGGCCTTTTGATAATCAATCCATGCCATTGCAAGATTTGTTCTCGTTTCTTGCTGTCAGTCACTATTGCCTTATCAATTGCCAATTGGTCCTTCGTTCCTCTGCTGCCTGGTCTAGCACCCTTTTGTTCATTGTTTAGCAGTTTGTTTGTTTCAAGGTGAGTCATGATTTTGTCAGCTATAATTCCTGATAATGACTTCCAGATGGTTGATAGGCAAGTGATTGGACGATAGTTGTTTGGTGTTGTGCCTTTCTGTGGATCTTTCATAATCAGACTTGTTTTTCCCTTTACCATCCATGCTGGTAGGGTTCCTGGTTTGTTTACTATGTCTTTCATTTGTTCAGCCAGTCTGCCATGTAAGGGTAAGATGTTTCAGCCAGAATATTAATACTTGCATCACTTTTGCATGGCACCAACTCTGATCTTTAGGTTCCCGAGTGTCAATCTCCAACAGACAGACCTGTTGGTCATTTACAATATTCCTCAGACTATCGCATGTTTTAAAATGAAGTCCTTGTGATAGCTATTTAGATTGGTGTCTTCAAATTCGACCCCCCTTCCACTCTGTGATAAGATTTTAATAGACCTTGAACTCAATCTAAAAACATAGACTCTCTTAGGGATTGTCATTTAATTTCTTAATTTTCGTTATTTAATTCACCGTGGAACCTTAAAAACGGTGTGTGTGTGTGTGTGTGTTTGTGTGTGTGTGTGTGTATGTGTGTGTTGTTGTTGTTGTTGTTGTCTGTCTGTCTGTCTGTGTGTTTGGGGGATCTTTTTTGTAAGCCAGCATTAGCTGTAAGCAAAATATATGCCTCTTAATCCATATATTTTAAGCATGTATTTACATTTTGCTTATGTGCTTGTAACAACGTCAAAAGTGTGGGTTTTGTTGTAAAATAGCAATTCTAGTTGTGTATCAATGGTGAGATTGAATAAAGGTAACCAATTGTATTTCTTTTATGTTTTCAGAAATAGTAATTATCTGTAGATAATATTTCTTTTAATAATTATCAATGAAATATATTTGCAAGCTCTCCCAATTTCTCTCAACAATTAAAGCATATTTTCCCAAGCAAACGTTCTTTTGGTATTGGTATTAATATTTAATGCAACAACAACGAAGGTGTTTGGATTTCTGCTTCCATAGAACTGCTGAACATTAATATAATTTAGATGAGATATTATATCACATATTTATTTCTTAGATGCAAAATATGTGCATTTATATTACTGTAGAAAATGTATTTTTTTCCATTTAGTTCACTACTGCACGCCATTGCATGATACCTTCTCAAATGGTCAACGTTCCTGCACAGGCAATGCTGCCAATGTGTATGGATCAACCTGTAATTATGTGTGTAACAGTGGCTACAGTCTTAGGGGTGCCTCTTCAATGACTTGCAATCTCGAATCAAATTCTCCTCGCTGGAGCAATAGTGTCCCTTCTTGTGAAGGTAAATCACTTTACTGTATACATTTCTTTTTCTTTTCTGTTCAATTTGAAAAAGTTGTATTTCCAAATTAATGCAAACACCCCTATCAAATATCAGGTGATGCCATGTTTATGCTTTATACTTATTTCATATTGTACCCGTGGAATATCATTAGTGTAGATAAAGTAGCTTAATGTGATTGTTATGTAATTATCTTACATCTTTCTTATATATTGTTTAGAATTAAGAATTTTCCACAGGTGCCCATTGATATTGCAACTCCTAATTTAGGTGATTGTAAGCAGTAATTGACCTAGCTTCAGGAGTATGTGAATTATAACATAATTACTAATGAAAATAATAAATATCAATATTCATAAGTCCCCGAGTTACAGCAAGCCCCACGCCTGGTGGTGATAAGGTGGGAGGGGGCGGCGTATCTTCCGAGATTGTCGACTTTATCTTCCACTAAATCTATGGTAAACACTTACCCCCTAGCTAGACGATGTCCTATACAGAATAGTGATATTGGAAGATATAAAGGAATTATAATTTTTGTTATAAATTTGAGACACGACCCGTTTATGCCATATCACGTAAGGAATACAACGAAAATCACATGCAAAAATAACGATTTGTTTTCTCCCTGTGATAGACGAATACAACGTATACAATCGTGTTAGCATCATAAATGAAGTCTGTGTAAATTTATTCCTTCCTCTGTACAGTAGATAAGATAAGAAATATTTTTAAATAAAAATTTCGCAGTATTTACAGCGTCTTAAGCTCTGTACCCTTAAACTTCCATTTCTACTGCTCTGGACAATTTGTCGGTCCTTACGTTGTCGATGCTTTTGATGACTTCCACAATATGTCTATAGTGTTGTAGTAATGGCCACCTGATCGAACTCCTTTTTGCCTGAGTTTTGCCGCTTTTAACGTACGTCTGGAATGAGCTACTGGATACAGAATATCACCGTGCTTTTGCATAGTACATCCCCTAATCCTGCATTGCTAGCATCTGTTCCGAGTATGAATTCTTCATTAAAATCAGGCAAATGGAGGACAGGAGCTCGTGCAGTCATTCTTTCAAACTAGCAAAACTGGCTTCACGCTCCTCGCTCCAAATCACCATCTCGTGATTGCTTTCCTCCGTTTGCTTTCCTCCTCAAATCAATGGATTGTTTGGCGATGGCACTTGTTAAACACCCTTAAATAATTAATATTTGTTCGGAGATGGATCTCTCTGAACACAATGTGTGTTCCATGTAACATTTGGTGGTCGAACAGTAATGTTGCATTCCTTCAAATAAGACGGCAATTTGCTGAATGATGAGATAACTGGTTGATTGAAAGAGAATGGATTTATAAATAATTCATGTTCAGGTGTATTATGTGGGTAGACTATTGCTTCTACAATGGAAATTATGATGCTATTATGCTATATGTTAAACACGATATTGCTTATAGTGAGCACATTCATAAATTATTATGTTGTATTTATTATGCTGTATGTGTGTATTGAACTAATAATTATTGTTACAAGAAACTGTATGTTGAGATTTGAATGTAAGAAAGAATGGAGTTAGAGATGATACATTAAAAAAACTTAGTCTTTGTTCCGTTGATTATTTTTTTACTTGTAACAAGCAGCCTTTTTTGAATTGCTGGAATTTCGAATTTTCTCACTGGTTCCTGGTTTATTGGTTTATAAACTGTTACAACCGTGGTAGATTCAAGAAGCCTCTACCCGCCCACCCCGAGTGGAAGTGTAAGGATACAGTCCTCTATATTAATATATCATGGCAAACAATGTTCGATTACGTCATGTACTTAATGGTATAAGGAAGTTACTGGAAATTGCTACGTTGTTGGTCTGCAGTAACTAGTACATCGATGGATTAATTTCAGGAGAACAATGGTTCATGGAACATTCTACAGACTGCTAGAGGAGCATGTGAGTAATTGACAATTCTATTGAGAGCAGTGAACGTGTGACATTGCTACGAAAATGCACAGAAGACTGTTATGGCATCTTCATTGACAAGTTTTTGTACAGAATAATAATGCTTATCTCTCTATAAGTCCATTTCTGTTGTATGATATTAATGATACTGCAGTTTATATTGATATTAATCAGTGTTAGGATATAAGACTGTATAAGCAATGGTTTCGTAATAATATTGACCTTCTTACACATGTTGATAACCATAAGTTGGAGAGATAGTAGGTGAACTGGGGCTCGCTTAGTATAGATTAAATAAGGATTTGTCATATAATTTGGTAAGAACGTTTTTCATCTATAAAAATATTGAGTGACAGTAAAGGTTTGTTTATAACTAGTTATGGATGATTAAATACAATATTAATCATATCCAATAAATAGTGAGGCGTTGCGTCACAGTAAAATTATTGTTGTTTATATTTATTGTATATCTCTATAGTACAACACTGCCAGGAGTTACCATCTTTTTCATATGGAAGCAGACAATGCACTCGCAGTAATAGCTACGTGTTTCAATCAACATGTACTCACACGTGTAACAATGGTTACAGTCTTCAAGGACCATCTTTGATAGAATGCGTGGCTAACGGGCCTAGTGTGCATTGGAACAATCCACAAACTCCTGTTTGCCAAAGTAAGTCATTAATATTTAACATTATTATCATAATTTGTATTTCTTTATCGTAAACCAAGTAGGCGATATCAGCACGATACATAAACCTACTTAACATAGTGCCACTGATGGTTTGCATAATGTTATATTTGAACGTGCATATGAACAATGGTACTCGTTTATGTTTACGATTTGTATTTTTCACACGCTTCATTGCTTCGAAATATGTTATATTGTCTGTGGTTCCTCTTTTTATGTTTCTTAGCAGTAGTGTCCGCTATTCGAAATTAATAAATGTGGATTATTATAAGAGATATAATCTACCAATGTTGTAAGAGTTAATGCAATACAGAGTGAATATTCAAGGATGTAAGGATGTATTATATAATTTATTTGGCAGTTAGTGGTTAGTTACAATAATGAAATTTTGGAATTGTATAAGTTAAGGGCATGTAATAGTTTGAATGTATTTCATTTTTTAAATTTGATTTCCCTTGTTACCAGGTGCAAGAGCAGTGTCAATACATACATGGTCAGAGTGTTTACAAGTGTGCATATTTGTATATATGCATGTATTCTAACAATGCACTGTTTTATTTATTCACTTTGATGATTTTTGATTATGTTAGGTATGGATAGAAATTGTATTTAACTATTTATCTTTTAGTGTGGTTATCCAGATAGGGACTATATTCAGTTATTCATTTACTTTTTTTTTTAGTTTTTTAGACATGCGCCCTTAGTTGTTGAGAAATGCGCCTATGTGTATACGACTATGGGGACTTTCTGGGCATGCTTTTGGTATGCCTCGAAAATGGAGCCTTCGATGCTTCAAGAGAAATCACCAATCATTTATAAACACTGGAGATGCCTTTTTCTGACAGATATGTGTGCGTGCGTGCGTGCGTGCGTGTGTGTGTGTGTGTGTGTGTGTGTGTGTGTGTGTGTGTGTGTGTGTGTGTGTGTGCATGGCTACAGAGACGGTAACAAATGTTACAAAGTTTTTTCCTCTGCATTTCAACCAGTGCTGGTCATTTCGAAATTTTGAGTCTTTTGTGAAAATACCCAGCAAATGTTCACTTTTGATAGACTCTGGCCGATTAGTGGTCAAGTTTACAAATATCAGCCTTTGCATGGCTTGGGTCAGTACGACAGTCGTTCAGTGGTTCCGATCCCTGATGATAGATGTCATCAGAGTCCATTGGTGGAGTTGAGAAGACATTACTGGGCAGGAGGGAACATCGTACTGTTGGTACCCCGTACATGGACAACACGAAATATGCAACAATTTGAGGTCGTCGCTCCGTTGACTCGTTACAGCCCCCAGAGGATTAGTCCTCACACATACGGACAGACAGGACAGACAACAAGCGGACGGACAGACGGACAGACAGACAGACAGACAGGATGATAGACGCGCTGACTACGATTATATGAATTTTACACAAAATGGAGAGAATAAGAAATGATGCAAGACTGATGAAAATTAATAAAATATTTATATAAAACAAAATCAAACAAATAAAGAAAATAAACAATATCAATCAATTACAATAATACACAGAGCACAGTGCTCCAAATCACTATCAGAGAGAATTAGCTTCCCCTAACTAACTGTCTTCCCCTGAAGCAGTTTCCTTCTCAGTTCTCTGAATTATAACTAGTTTCTATATTCACTATACTGTTATGGACCATTCTCACACTCCTGGCCAAGTACTATTATTACTTAACTCAGTCACAAGGCGGAGTTTAACTGTTACTGGTAGAGTCTATGTAGACCTTCCTTTCCAGGAACAAAAATCAATGGTTGATGCGCTTCTGCAACCAAGTTGATACCCATAGTAGGAATGATGGCTATGACAATCAAGCCTCCAAAAGTATAGCAAAGTAAAGAAGGAGAAGAATCCTGAAATTTACATTAAAATACTCAGAGAGTGTTGGCATCAATTACACTGTGCTCACTAAATAAAAGCTAATCATTTTCTCTGAGCATAATCTCACTAACCTGAAATAAAATGAAATAGTTTTACATGACAATATATCAGATTACATTCTATACAAAATTATTAATTAGAGAATAATGTAAAAGCATCTGGTTACCTTTTATTTAATCAAAAATCAAGGATTAAAGAAAACTGTAACAATGTAGCTTATGGATTCCCTTACATCTAAATCTCATATGCTCATTTTTTATCAAGCCTTCTGGTTTATCTTCCACAAAGGAAAAAAATATAGATATACAATGCTTTGAAACCTGGGCTCCACTACACACTTCGTCATGTGCCGAGTGGCCTCCCTTATTCATAGGCTTCTATGTTTGACCTCATGGTTGTCCTGTGCCCATGCTTTCATTCAGAGGAAGAATTAGTACTTCTGACTTCCTTCCCTCCATTCAACATGCATACGCTAATGACCACCTCTCTTCCCCTTTCATTCAGTACCCTTCTACATTCTTCCTATGTGTGTTTACCTTTTAATAGACTGGCTGGACTTCCCAACACAACTAGCTTACTTCACTGACCTAGAAAAGCATCTTCCTGTCTCATTGCTGATGCAATGTACACGTCATGCGAAGAAGCCCTTGTTAGACTGCCTTTTACATCTAAATTTAGATCTTGTTTTCCACTTATTCTTTTAATCTAGAATTTTATTCTTTTTTATAAATGGTATCTGTGTGAGATTTAGAGAATATCCTGACAATTGGTCTTAACCATTTGTAACTTCATCATTTTTCAGTGAGGAGTACTTTCTGCATTTATCAATGCGAAAGGGCATACGGGTTCTTCAACCAACATACATTCTCAATAAACTGTCAGTAACAATATTTAGTAGGGCACAATTCTCATAGATAAATAGGTAGTTTCCTAGTTGTGTATTGCTATTCTTATTGTAAATATCAAGACTTTCAGCCATTTGGCATTTTGGCCCAGTGAGTATTTTTACCAGTAATTTGATTATGAGAATTTGTGGGTTTTCACCCTGATATATTTTCATTGTGTGTGATTTATTTTATTTATTTTCTTAGTTTATTTTCGTTCATTTTTCATTGCTCTGGTCCCCCGCCCCAGGACTGTTGTGTGTGGTAGTTTTTTCTGGATGAATGAATAGCAGCCGTCCATGAGTGTCCCCATATTTCTTAGAATAAACTCCCGCCTGAACCTTTATTCAAAGAGTATGTTTTGGTTGTTCAGAGTGGAATTCAGAGTAGTCGTTTGTCAGTTCGTCCTGTTCATCTGCATTTCACATTCAACCCTACATGCAAGCACTCACACAGCCGACTCTCACACTCTACCCTTAATCATAACACCACCACCAACACCACCCAAAGAACAATGCGGTGTATGTGTGCGAAAGTTTGCTTATTTCTCATCCTGCAAACTTGGTGTATCATCGGCTCGACCACTTCCTCTACTGACAGTTGGTGACAATAATCATGACTGCCGTCATTTTCTTTATTGGCGTTAGTATTTGAGTTAGTAAACGTTACCAATATAAATAATTTCTTGTGGATATTTTATTTAATTACGTCTACTGTGTATATAAGATTAAGACTGATTCTGTCATACATTAACAACCTAGATTATTTGCTTTTCTTTTGATGACTATTTTTTAATAATTTTATTTATTTGCAATGCATTTTTAGTTTGATCAGAAATACATGAAATATGATTATTGCACAAGATTTCTGTGGGAAGTTAAAAGGACTTCATATTTATGTTATATTTGTATATAATATATTTGTTTTTCATGTTCACTATGAACTTTTCTATAGTACAACACTGTGAGGCGTTGCCATCCTTTCCATATGGAAGCAGACAATGCTCAAGGAATGATGCCAACGTATTTCAGTCAGTGTGTACACACACATGTAACAGTGGCTACACTCTACAAGGATCAGCTAGTATTGAATGCGTGGCTCAGTCATCTACAGTGCGATGGAGCAGTGCATTTCCTGTTTGTACTAGTGAGTCTTTCAATATTAACATACCTACAGAAAACACTTTCAGTTTCGGCAATCAAAAATGCAATATTTCTGAAACATACAATTATTATACTTTCTTAAATAATGTCATTGATCTTTAGAAAAATCTTAAGGGAAATTCTTCAGCTTTTTTTCTTTTGGCTTGATGCATAATTGCATACTGAGGCGGAGTAAATTTGCCTATCTCCATTTTAAAATTTAAATTGTTACATTTTCAGAGTAATGTGACATCGGGCACTTAATATGACAGTATTTTGAAAGTGTCAGAGTTTGAAGTAAACAACCTGAATTGAGAATGTGCTGACGTAATGGAAACTAGTGAATAGTTTTTATTGCCTAATGGTTATAATGTACAAGAACGAGACCATGTAATGAGATGTAGACGTTTACTTGCTGTAGAGAACTCTACTGTCTAATCACTTTGAATTTGGAGTGGAAAGAAAAAGGCTGGTCTTGAAAAGCAGACAATATATTGATGGTGATTTAAATTGACTGGTTGAGAGTGAATGGATTTAGAAATAGTTCGTGTAAGAATGTTTCAACCTACGGAAATATTGCGTGACAGTGTTTATCTTTAATGTTGTGGAAGAGAGAAAATATTTACAGCACCTGCATATCCGACATTTGAGAGAGACGAGTGGTGTCTGCTGGAGAATTATTAATAACATAAATTAAGATTCTCATCACTTGTAACTAGTTATGGGTGATTAAATAGCAATATTAATCATGATCAATAACTAGAGGAGTGCTGTGTAACAGTTTTATTATTTGTTGTTTATATTTATTTTAACCTTCTATAGTACAACACTGCCAGGCGTTACCATCTTTTCCATATGGAAGCAGAAATTGCACTCGCAGTGATAGCTACGTGTTTCAATCAACATGTACTCACACGTGTAACAATGGTTACAGTCTTCAAGGACCATCTTTGATAGAATGCGTGGCTCGTGGGTCTACTGTGCTTTGGAACAACCCAGAAACTCCTGTTTGCCAATGTAAGTCAATAACATTTAACAGAATTATCGTAATTTGTATTTCTTTATCGTAAACCAAGTAGGCGATATCAGTACGATACATAAACCTACTTAACATAGTGCCACTGATCGTTTGCATAATTTTTGAACGTGCATATGAACAATGGTACCCGTTTATGGTTACGATTTGTATTTTTCACAAGCTTTATTACCCCTTTTTTTTTAAAATGAGCTTTACAGTTTTATCTATTTATAGGGTTAGTAGCATTAACAACTTTGGATTATTATAAGAGATATAAACTACCAATATTGTAAGAATTAATGCAATATAGAATGAGTATGCAAGGATATATTATATAATTTTACTATCAGTTAGTGGTTAGGTATTATATTTAAATTTTGGAATCATGATTGCCGTCATTTTCTTTATTGGCGTTTGTATTTGAGTTAGTAAACGTTACCAATATAAATAATTTCATGCGGATATTTTATTTAATTTCGTCTACTGTGTATATAAGATTAAGACTGATTCTGTCATACGTTAACAACCTAGATTGAAAGGCTTGTATTTGCGTTTCTTTTGATGACTATTTTTATAATTTTATTTAATTGCAATGCATTTTTATTTAGTTTGATCAGAAAAACCTGAAAAGATTCTTGCAAACTGAACCCAAGCACTGGGGGAAAATAAAAGCAAATCAGATTTATGTTATTTATGTATATAATATTATTTGTTTTTCATGTTCACTATGAACTTTTCTATAGTACAACACTGTGAGGCGTTGCCATCCTTTCCATATGGAAGCAGACAATGCACAATTGGTGATGCCAACGTGTTTCAGTCAGTGTGTATACACACATGTAACACCGGCTACACTCTACAAGGATCAGCTAGTATTGAATGTGTGGCTCAGTCATCCACAGTGCAATGGAACAGTACATTTCCTGTTTGTACTAGTGAGTCTTTCAATATTAACATATCTATGGAAAATACTTAATCTGAGAATTGGCAGAATGTGATATTTCTGAAACATACAATTACAATATTGTCTTTCTTAAGTAATGTCATTGACCATTTGCAAAATCTTAAGGGGATGCCTTTAGCTTTTCACTTTTGGCTAGATGCATAATAGCATACTGAGGCAGAATAAATGTGTGTATCCCTATTTTAAAATTTAAATCATTAAATTATCAGAGTAACCTGACATTGGACACTCATTATGGCATTATTTTGAGTGTCATTGTTTGAAGTAAACAACCTGAATTGAGAATGTGCTAGAAAATGCTGATGTAATGCAAGCTAGATAGAAGATTTTATTATCTAATGGTTATGCTTTACGAGTACGAGACCAATCAGTTGGCAGAGATCTAGAAGTTTATTTGCTATAGATAAATATCCTGTCCAATAACTGTGAATTTCACCTACAGAATAGTGTGACATGTGACAGTAAATGCTGATACAGATACTGCGCACGAGTGCAGAGCTTGTATTTTAGCCCATTTAGCTTGGACTTTAGGATTTGTCTTACTCTTTTTCTTATTTTTCTTTTTTTTTCTTTTCTATCTTATCTTTTTGGACTTCACTCTGCAGATTTTGTATAATGTTGCAATATCCCGGTTTATTAATACCCATTTGATCCTGCCTTTCTTCATAATAATTCTTCAACCTGTGTGAAAGATGAACTTCATCATGTTAATGCCTTCGCTGCATATATTGACAGTATTGATAAGCGATTTGATGTCATGTTCATTTTTGGTGGATTTATTTAGATCATCCTTATTCATTAAATGGCTGTTAACATGTCCTGATTATTTGGTATTTTAGTATGCTAATCCTGTTTTCTGGACGACATAATGAAAGTTTTAGGGACAATGCAAAGAAGCCGAGGCAATAGAGATTCTTATTCTTTTGTCTAATTCATTTATTTCATTTGTTGTTCAATCTATGATACATCCAGTTTAGCTGATTACACATATTGCGTATTCATTCGGGCTTTCTATTTTCTTAGCCCCATTTAGTTTGTTCTTGAAGACTTGTCTAACTCGCTTTTACATACTCCTATAACTATGAAATTTGCTCCATTCTGCTTATTTTCTTCATGTTATGATATTCACATATATTTATATCCCTTTTCCGTTGATTTTTCCATTGTCGAACAGTGGGCTTTCTATTTCTTTGATCTTGCATTTCTGGATAATAATACTTCAAGAGTTCTCAAGGACGAATTTCGTGTTAATATCATCACTGCAGATTTTAAATTATTGATCAGCCAAATGATGTCACATTCATTTTTACTATGTAGGTTCAGTACGTCCATGTGCAGTAATTAGCTGGTATTATGTCTTGATTTTATTTTGTATCCTAATCCTAATTTCGGATGCCTTCACTGAGAGGAATTATGGCAATGGTTACGTTGAATCACCTTTCAAATTCTACATTTGATTGGTATGTCTGCCATTTCTGTGCTGTTGCATGCCAGGGTGGTTTGCTAGTCTTTCATTGATTCTTGACTTAGGTTCTGTACTGATGGTGCTAATTTGTACATTTTGTATTGTTTCACGTGTCCATGAATGTGGAGCCAAACAATGTCACTGCAAAGATTGGTTCTTTGTTTATTGATGTCATTAAATATGGCCTTATCATTTGCCAAGTGTCACATATATGGCTTATGTAACCCACACCCACCTTCCTCAGAAAAATAGAAATCACATAAACCTACCTTCTAAAAGGCTTACCTTTATCTATGGGCCGGAAACATACCTGAATATTCCACACACTCTCTCTAATGCATCAACTGGGCCGCCACTCAACCACACACAATGTGTCATAAACTCACCTGTAAATTGTCAATCAAATGCAGCAGACCATTGAGGCTAGACATATTTTGGCTGGCATTATTACGTTAGAAGAATATTAGTGACTCTTACTGATGATTATCAACACAGCAGGAAACCATCCTCTGTATATATTACTGATGAAGGTATGTGTTTTTATTTGACGAACTAATATTACATTTATGTTTTATCTCTTGATGCGAACTATATTTTATATTGTTATATATTGCTTATGATATTTAACTGTATGATGACCATGTAAGTAAGTGTGTTCTGTCAGAGGTCACCTGAGGACAAGTTCTTATATCATGTGTATGTTACTGGCAGATTAGCACTTTATCTCAGACATTGATTTTGATGAATGCTGGGCCATGAAGCAACCAAACCATTTTATCTTGGATGCTGACTTTGACATAGTTCAATGGACCATGTACACATGTTACAACATTCACATTATACATTATATGGGACATTATACAACACAAAGTAGATTTTAAGTTATGTAATTATAAAGTCAGCAATTGCACAGCTTAAGTCAATTTCACTTAGATTACTTTAGAGTTCACTCAGAAACATTCAGTGTTCTCTTTAAAAAAAAATCATTTCTAGTTCATTCATACGAACGAACCAAATAACTACAACAGTGCATAAGACCCAAAGTGAGTATTCTATTACGATACGACATGGTCGTGTTTATGAAGTATAAACATTTAAAAATTCAAATATTGTAACTGACATGCTATTATTCTGGATATTATTATTTTGTTTATTTACAATGCATTTTCATTTTGAGCGCAAGGGATAAAATAAGATTTTTAGATTGATTTCTGAACACTTTAAGAAAATTATAGTATTAGTTGTTGTTTGTTTTTACTGTTTCTCTTTATAGTGCAGCACTGTGAGGCGTTACCTTCATTTCTGAATGGAAACCGAAACTGCACTGGAAAGGATGCCAACGAATTTCAGTCAGTGTGTAATCATACATGCAAAACTGGCTTCTCTCTTGAAGGACCATCTCGGGTAGAATGTGTCGCTCAATCTACATCAGTACAGTGGAACAGTGCATTTCCTGTCTGTCTTAGTGAGTATTTGCATATTTAGCATATATAATGTATAGGAAGACATTTTATTTCAATATCGGCAGGTAAAGGGAGGGAAAAGAATGTTGTCTTTCAGAAGTAATAGTATTTTATCGGTCAACCTTAAGTTTCAGTTTTTCTCTCTTTTGTACTCTTAGGACTGATGCACAAATAATGTTATTAAAACTATAGATGTTAAAGCTTGATTTATAAAATTATTACTAAATGTTATAATTATAAAACTATCTCAAAATTACTATTACATTTCTTTTTTGTTTCACTGATATTTCACAAATGATAAATGAGATTAAAATTTGAAATGACATGTATTTAATTTTCTCTAGTATCTTCCAAACAATAAACCTTAGAGATTATATCTTTCCTTTTGTCATATATTTCATATCATAAAGTTTCATGCTGTGCATTCTAACTTCAAAAATGTATGTGTTTGTGTATGTGTGTGTGTGTGTGTGTGTGTGTGTGTGTGTGTGTGTGTGTGCGCGCGCGTGTGATATTCGTGCAGTGTGTTCAACACTACTGTAATCCATTTATAACTATGCATACTATATTGGGGGGGGGAGGTGCACTGGGGGCTTCAACACAATATTTACTATATTATTTCATGCAACAGCAAACTTAGCCCTTCACTTCCAATGTTTCTAATTGGCTTTCAAAACTGTCGAGGAGGTGACAATGAAATTGCATACGGATCTAACTGTTACTTTGTAACAAGTTATACCGTTTAATTGGTGCTTTTTCGGTTCATTGCACTGTGGGGTCAACTTCAGCAGTATGGAGCTCAACATTCCTTGTATGCAAGAGTAACCTGAATGATTCTTTCATCATAATTTGATAGTAACATGATATGTTTCAAAACGCTATAGAATCATATGTAGGATACATAAAATTCTTCAATTAAAATCAAAGTGTCTTTTCACGGTATGAAGTAAATGCTAAGTAAATTACAATAATTACTTTCGAAATTCAGCTGCACGACTTTATTTATTCTATGCTCTAATCTGATAATAATCTTCAGATCTGTGCGTGAGTTAAAGTATAATTGAATGGAGATTAATGGCCTTAAGGATATATGTTGGAATTAGCCAAAATGTTCAAGCTCTTTCAGTACAAACTTGTAGAACATCTCCTGATACTCATCCAAAATTGTGAAAGGTTTTTATATATCTGAACTGCAATTAATATTTGGCATGTCTCACTCTATCCCTCTCTTAGATAGATAGATAGATAGATAGATAGATAGATAGATAGATAGATAGATAGATAGATAGATAGATAGATAGATAGACAGATAGATAGATAGACACAGAGAGAGAGAGAGAGAGAGAGAGAGAGAGAGAGAGAGAGAGAGAGAGAGAGAGAGAGAGAGAAAGTTATGTACAAATTATTTTCACTATAATCTCTATAACTCCATTTCTGTTCTCTGATACGAATTATCCTGTGATAATAATAATTAATAATTAATAATAATATGTTGAATCATGTGTTAGGATATAAAACTGTATACGCATTGAAATTACTCGAATGTGGTTTCGTGTGAGTATTAATGCCAAGTAATATTTTCATTGTATTTGTTATGTATGTATTTGTTTGTTGATTTAATAAATTTATTGACCTGCTTACATATATTGATGACTATAGGTTGTAGATATAGTAGGAAGGTGGGAGCTCGCTAAATATAGATTAAACACGAGTTTATCTTCTCCTTTAGTAAGAGGTTTTCCACCTCCAGAAATATTGTTGTGACAGTAAATGTTTGTCTTTAACGTTGTGCAAGAGAAAAAAAACATTTAGTGCACCCACTTATCAAAGTGAGATAGACAAGTGCTGTCTTCCAGATAATTATTACATCCATACATTAATATTATCATTTCCTGTAATTAGTTATGGATGAATATTAATACTAAAATCATAATCATTAACTAGGGTGGCGTTTTCACACTTTGAATCTAATGTGTCGCTTAAATTCCAAAGGGTACCTTTGTAAACTTTCTTGAATTTTTGTTTGCAGTCTGTTCTTATTTTTCTTTTTGATGCGAGAATCATTGTATATAATTGTGTCCATGCATTTAGTATTTCCTTTAACGATTCCTCAGGTTCTCATCTATGAAGTCATAATAACTTTTAGAACATATTCTTTACTTACTATTTTCAGAAAACCAAGAAGAAATGGCAAAGGGAGATAACCAGACAGGAACTATCGTTGGCGCAGTATTAGGATCAGTGTTTGGAATTGCAGGCATTATTTTGGTTATCGTATTTATCTGGTAATGCATACATTTAGCAAATATTTAATTAGCAGAACCGATGATTATTTAACTATTATTAATGATAACAATATTTATGACATTTTGAATACTTACAGTTTATTTCCCTTACACACACACACACACACACACACACACACACACACACACACACACGCACGCACGCACGCACGCACGCACGCACGCACGCACGCACGCACACACACATACATACATACATACATACATAAACTCGTTAGTGGTAATGGACACATTTTGTGATCTTTGTTTTAAAATATGTAATTTGAATTTTAAATTGATTTAAAATAATGACAAGAGGAGAGGTTAGGGGTAAGCATAATTTATTTCATTTTTTGTTGTTGACGATAGACGAATCACTCATTACCCCTTAACAATGTTATAACTGGGTACATGAAGGCGTTCCTTCACGATATGTTAACCTGATGTTTTAAATCATTCATAATATGTATAATTTCAATAGTAAAACATAATAATTTCTAGCTAGCTATATGTTATAGAAAATATATCATACATTAATTTCTGTCACTACTAAATCTAAAAGGTGTACAGAAAGAAAAGCAACGTGTAGTGTACTCATTACATTTCATTCTTAAAGCACCATGATGTAGAACAACATAATGGTAGCAATCCACACCCTTGCTTGTAACTTTATTATTTTAAAGTGACAAAGCATAACAAGAGTATAAACATCTCAAATAAAATTTAATCTAATAAACAACATTATATAGTTTGAATTTTAATAATAATTATACTTTAATTATAATAGTTAAATGTTAACACACACCACTTAAACATATTCATGTTTGTGCACCTAATGTGCATACACATATATTCCCAAGTTCGCATTTGACCTGCAATGTTGTAAATGATAACGAATAGTATTAAGTAAGAGCAATTCCTTTTTATAATACATACGGTAGCGAAGTAAATTTGCCCCCCCTCTCCTTATTTGGATACTTAATAATTATGTTTTTGTTTCCAATGGTAATATAGACTTGACCTTGGCACTTCTTATGATGGTATTTTCTTGTGAGTGTCAGAGTTGGAGTAAACTCATGAGGAGAATGTGCTGGAATGTGCTGTTGTAATCTGAACTGGTTATAGGTGGATGAGTAGTTGTTTTTTTTTATTATTATCACATGGTTAAAAATTAAAAGGAGACCAGCCGATGGGCTGAGATCAAGGTTTATCTTATAAAACACTTGTATTTTTTAATCACTTTGAATTTGGTGTGGCAGAAGTCTGATCATAAAAGGTGATCGTTAACTTAAAGGTGAGTTAAATGATTGATTGAAAGAGAATTAGCTTTCAAATATTTCGTACATTTTGCTATTGATGTATTGTACTTAAATTTCATATAAATATGTATTATTTTAGTAGACTATTACTTCTACAATTGTGAACTATGATGCCCGTATGTTACACATGGGGGGGGGCATTATTTCTAGTGAACATGTTCATAAACTATTGTGCTGTATTTATTATGTTGTATGTCTATATTGGGTTAATAGACACTGTTGTAGGAAACTGTAAGTTGAGACCTGAATGTAATAAAGAATGGGGTAATAGATGAATAAACTGGAAAACTTAGGATTTGTTCCCTAATTATATTTTGCAAGGGAAGAAGCAACACGTTTTCTGTTCTAGAATCTCTGGAATTTCAAAACTGTTGATTTATAAATTGCTACAACCGTGGTAGATTCGAGAAGTATCTACCACATCATGTAAGTGTAGGAGTACACTTCACTCTGTTATTTGTATGACGGCAAATAATGCTTGACTACAACATGGAATTTCTGGTAAAAAGATGTTATAGAAAATTGTCACATTGTTGTGCTTGATGGAACTAATATAATGAACGAGTGCCCAGGTTAGTCTTGAAAGAACAGTGGTTCATGGAACATTCTACAGCATGCTAGAGGAACACGTGAAGAACTAATAATTCTGTTGTGAATAAACTTGTAACAATATTACAAACGTGCATGAAAGACTATTATGGCAATGGTCTAGACAAGGTTATGTAAATAATATTATCGCTTATCTCTCTCTCAACCCATTTCTCTTCTCTGAAAAGAATTATCCTGTAATTTATATTGACACTAATCTGCTGAACTGTGTGCTAGAATGATAGACTATAACAACTTAAATTATTTGAACGTGTTTTATTGGAAAAATTGATGTCAAATAAAAATGTATGAGTGAAATATTTAATAAATGTATTGGACTTCTAACAAGTATTGATAACATTTGTTGCAGAGATAGCAAGTAGATAGGGAGGGCATCGTTAAATATAGATTAACTATAGATTTATCTCCTACTTTGGTTAAAAGTTTTCCACAAACAGAAATATTGCGTGTTAGTTAATGTTTGACTTTAATGTTGTGGAAGAGAGGAAACATGTTCAGCACCAGCAAATCGCCAGAAAGAGGGACGAGTAGTGTCTTCTGGAGAAATATTAATAACATAAATTAAGATTCTCATCACTTGTGATTAGTTACGGATAATTAATATTAATAATCATAACCAATAACTTTCACAGCATTGTGTCACACATACAAAATTTACTCTTCCATTTCCAAAATAGTTGTTCTTCACAAGAAAATCAAGGCTTGGCAGTTTCAGTGAAGTAAAATACAATCATGTAATGAAATAATTTCTATTTAAAATAAAATATGCACTGTAATATAGCAAATATTTCATTAAAATTATCGAGAGAATATTTTTTAAAAAGCACGATCCTAGTCCTTATGTGCTAATAGTCAACGTTTAGATTATAAATATCGGCACTGTATAAAATGCAATATTTACAATATATATATTGTAAGTGAACATTTCATATTTTCGGTTCAGGTGTCGTCGATCGAAATCAAGACGACGTCATGGAGCTTCCTGCCAAGCAGACGAAGATGGAATAAAAGGTTAGTTAAAAACGAACACTTATAAGTATACTGGTGTTTCATGGATCAATGCAAACGAAAACATTACTTGCATACAATTAACCAAATGTACGTGTAATATTAGTGCATAGAAAAAATATTGAAAATGTTATTTTGTGTCTTTACCACAGCAATAAATCTCGGTCAAATATATATGTTTACGCTTGTATCATTTATCTACATCTTTTCACAAAAATATGTAATTGGTTTTCAGATAACAGACAACAGATATTCGCTATGGATATCCATTCCATGGGATTCAACAAAAACATCTATGAAAAGAACCACTAAGACGAGATACAGTACACAACATATGTATCCCGAGTACATCCGTAAAAGAGGACGACATATCTATGAAATAATTAAAGACATTCAACTAAACATTGTGTTATGCATTAGTAGAAAATTCGTTCCAATAACAAAACAACCCTCTAACGTTTGGAATATTCTCTAGTACAGACGGTTTTCAGTATCAATATGACTTGAAAATGTACTTTAAAAAAGAAATATATATATATATATATATATATATATATATATATATATATATATCTACTTTCTAAGTGTTGCACTAATTGAATTAACAAATGTATCTAGTTTACCTAGGTTAAAAATCAAATTACTTTTTTTAATGTAATAGTTGATCATGAATGAGAGATGTTAAATTCCGTAATATATCAATCAAATGTAAAATAAACATATTTTTTTCAAATTACAAAGATTTCGTTTTCAATGCCTCACGTGCGTCATAGTAATAAATGCATTATTCGTTTACTTTATCTGCCAATGTAAATTAAAATATACTAACATGCATATGCAAGTTTAAAATAAAAGAAGAGAGATATACACTGCTCGTGAGCAAGTCTTTAGAAAGACAAACAGAACAACATTCCTTGCATATTAAAGAATGTTGTCTGAACTTTGACATGAATGTAAATATTAGGTCATTTTCTGATATTATAAAAACCACCCTGTTTGAACTTTGACCTGAATGTCATTATTCGTCATTACCTGACATTATCAAAACAACATACTGTTAAAACTATGACATTAATGCCATTATTCAGTTATTCTCTTAAATTATCTAACCGAATAGGCGGTTTAAAACTCAGAATTTAAACTGATGTGATATAATCATTACCGGGTTTCATTTGCCAATGGCAATAGCTGATTCTATAGGCTGGAAGTGTAACACACACGTATACCTCAACAGAGGTAGATAGGAATTGTCTGAATGCTGTATGAAATGACTACCGTTACAATTGTCAGTTACTGATGGCTACTGTATTAAATAGCTACTGGTACAATTATCTGATTGTAACAGTAGCCACAAACATCAAATTATCAGATTTTGATGGCTACTGTAAGAAATGGTGACTTTTACAATTATCAGTTACTGGTAGCTACTGTATGAAATGGCTACTGTTACAATTATCAGATTTTGGTGGCTACTGTATGAAATGGATACTGTTACAATTATCAGATACAGGTGGCTACTTGAAATTTTGTTTTATAAAGATGACATGAATAGATAAGATCTTCGTCAGTAGAGTTGGTTTTAAAAATATTAATACTTGGTGTCTTTAACTGATTTCCTCAAGAACTTTAAAAAAAATATTCAAACTAATGTCTTTAAATGACAATATAGGTCTTATAAAATATTCATACTAGATGTCTTTAAATGAATTACTACAGGTTGCATAAAATAATATATCTAGGTGTCTTTAAATGATTTACTAAGTTCTTTACAAAATATTCAAATATCTGTCTTTAAATGAAATGTTAGGCCTTATAAAATATACATACAAGATGTCTTTAAATGACTTACTATGTATTCGCTGTCGTTAAATAAATTCCTGCATGCTTTATGACATATTAAATTAGCTTCTAATAAATTACTTAATAAAGGACTTGTAAAATATTCAACAATCTGTCATTAAATGACCTATTATTGATCTTATAAATTAAATGTTTTGCTTCTCCTTTACCCGTGACAATCTCTGTGACATATTTAAGCTGTTTTAAGTAAATATTAATACAAATATTAAACTCAAATGCACCCTTTCGAACGCAGCATATAATTACCCTTATCAATAAATATTTGTAACAATCAAATTATTTATGCCTTTAATTTCTTTTATGCTGGACATGAGATTTCCTGCTGTCTGCAAATTTGCACTACACAATTACGGCTGTAACATTTTGTTCCCATCACTCAAAACTCACCAGATGAGTCCTACATAAATACGGCTGTCAAGTGACGAAGGTCATTAAATCGGTGTATTTGTATAAAATGAAATGGACATCGAATGATGACAAAGAAGAAAATATACACAAAAACACAGCACATAAGCACAATGAACACAGACATGAACACAATACATTAACAGCACAAAACACAAGTATACACACAAATGTAAACACATGTGATGGGCACACCACTTAGTTAATGAAGTAATTATTACTATTAATTAATCCTTCCTAACTAATTGCGAGTGATAAAAAAAAATAATTTATGTTTATTATTGATCCTCCAGCAGAAACGACTTTTCTCCCTCTCACTTGGCAGATATTTTGGTGTTGTGAACTTTTTCTCCATTCCACAATAAAAAAACAACATTTACAGTCACATAATCTTTCCATAGGTGGATCACTTGCAACTAATCAGGGCATATGTTCACCGTATTAACTTCTCGAGTAGACAATCCCCGTAATGAACTTCTAGCACTCCCTTGCCAGCAAGTTACACAGTGGAATCAGACCCACATGGGATGCACACACACAAGATGCAGTGAATCATCACAACTATCACACTCTAGGATGTAAACTTCTTGAATCCACCACAAGTGGACAAAGAAGGAAAAGAAATAAAGGATTTGCTCCTTTCTGAAACATCATATCAGAGACAATGTTAAGTTCCAAATTTAATGAACTCTATTCTTCAATCTTCCTTACAATCATTTTCACCTTACAATTCCTGCAACAGTATTTATTAGCCTGATACATCAGTGCAATATAATAAATACAACATAATCAATTATATGTATCAGTTATATCTACTTCCACTACGATATACTAATATATTGTATTGCAAACAATCAGAACTCGCTAATAATAATACAAAAACAGTTCTCTGGCACAATGTTCTGATGTTGGCTTATCTATCGACTCATCAAGTCATGGTAATACACAAGTGGTAGATGTGTCACGATCTCACCTCCTACTTGTAACCGTCTCACAGACCAAGTAGACTTTTCACTATTAAATAAACAAAGATGACCCCCCCCCCCGCCCAACAGGCACTTCAAAACACATTAGAACACATACAAAATATTTTTAAAAAATATCCGAATTACCAAACATTTACACAGAGTATTTCAAAATATCTCTAGGAACTGGAGCAGTCATTCACTCTTACGAACGAATATACAGTTTCACCCGGTTCATATAATACGAACAGCTGAAAAGGTAGTTATACACAAATCACGTTCACAACTGAACAAACCTCTAACCTTACCTTTAACGAAAGCATATTAATACGAACTGACTCATTATCTTCACCATAGGCATTGTACAACACAAACAGTATTTCTAGAACATACATCAAAAGAAAATGAAAATATTACATAATGAAACTACACAAACAACATTAAAATAACATTGTTATGTATCCCAAGCCTCACAATTTTGGCAAGACTCATAGGCCTTTGTAATGTGTGGGTAAAACAATCTGACAGCACACCTTACCCAGGGACAGCCAGAGGCCTTGAAACAGGTCCTATTCCATGGTGGACCAATTACATCCGGGCAGGCGACTGATGGAGGGTAATACCACGCCATGACGATGCACCACTGACGGTGAAGCGCGATATCAACTAGTTGCAGAATAGCGGTACTGAACCTCCTTGACCCAACCTACAGACATGCAGTCACCTTGATGGATCAATTTGAATATTGATTCTTCGACACTAGAATTGTGTCAAGTGAAGTCTGCATTTAAACTATGATTCCAGTTCTATTTTTCTGCATGATCATTTGTATCATCATTTTCATCAGACTCACCCTATGCAAATTTCAAGGGGTATAAGAACAAAAATTTAAACTATCTAAAAGCCTCTGTACACGCAGGTTTAGCTTTGATTATGATCTGTTACTTGATTTATGGTTTTCCTTTTTGAAATGTCACACTCAAGTTTAGCTTTCATTAAGAATTTGTGACTTACTTTATTATTTACTTTTTGAATTGTCACACTCAGATATAGCTGACAAATAATCTGGGACATAATTTATTATTTACCATTTTCAATTGTTACACTCGCACTTAGTTTTGATTATATAAGCTTAATTTATTACTTATTTTATTCAATTGGCAAAGATTCAAGTTTAGTTTTGAGCATGTAAGCTGAATTAAGAATTTAATGCTTTAATTACTATTTGTTTAATTTAACTGTTAAGGAGCCAATATTTCCAGCACTTTTCACTGACATTCTTAAGATAATCCTATGCTATTGATATAGTCAATGACAGTGGAAATTGCCGCACTGTTGTGAATTTTAGATATGTTTGTTGTTTACTTCTCATATTATAATTCATTGTTACCCTTACCCCTGAGAATATGCTTGTGAAGGAATTGCAAGATGGATGATTATAACCACCGTATGCGATAGAACCCATAGAATAATAAAGTAAAATTATATTCATCGAAACAATAATTCGTTTATCATTGTTTTGAAAGGGTCCTGTATTGTCCACACTTCTCCATTACTCATGCAGTCTCACATGCAAACACGTCAATACATGTAATCCTGCATGCAGAAGAAAAGGAGCCAGACAAACACCCATGGAGCATTCGTGTGGATCCTATGACAAACACCAAACAGATCCTACGTGGTACTGACTAGTCACCCACCCTCTCGTCAGAGCAGAAAGGGGGGAGGGCGTGACACAGAACAACGTGATAATTACAGATATACCTTTTACAAGTAGTTTATTAGAAATTATCATGACATATTATTACACTGTTGTAAAGTAAATAATTTTACTCTCTGCTCTCTGCATTTGTATTAGATTTAAAGCAGTGTTCATTGAACTTTCAAATGTAGGTTACCTAATTATACATTTCAAGTTCAAATTACTGGATCATGTTATGTTTACACTGCCATGAACACCATAATGAGTTCATGCTATTAATAATCCTGATTTACTAATGATTCATTATATTTACCTTTTATCTGCTTATGTTCACGATAAAGACATAAAAGCAACAAAATAAAAATTATTAACAAGAAGCTAATCATTTCTCCGTCTGGAATTGTGCAGATGAATGATGATATGTAATTGCAACAATCATCTTCAAGAAATATGATTTATGATGACGATACCATGTGAGCAAGGCTTTTAAATAACATGTACATCAAAGATAATGAGTTCCTAAATGCGCACCTATGCATGCTATCGATCTGGCTAAACACTAAATGAGACATAAGTGAAACAAAGATTTCAAGCAAAGTCAGTACCTGTCAAGGGGAGATAATAGGACATATATAAATAGTGGAAATTAGCATATAGGAAAGACATGGCGAAATTGATTTGAGAACAGAGTAAACAATGTACATATAAAGCATATAAATGTATATACTTTAATTTAACAATATTTTTGAAGAATACAAGTTCACGTACAGATGATACCCTTAACCATTTTGGCCAACATAACTTTTACTCGACCTCATTTATGTGCAAATAGTTCATTTGTCAATTCTTACGTTGAACCTATAACACATAACGTACGATGTATGGAATATTTCATTCAATGGAATTAAAGATGCACAATAAATGACATAAAGTAAAGTGTGTAAAGTTTGGCTGTTTCAGATTTGTCTTAAGAGTACAGAAACTCGAAAACTCTTATAAAAACGACGTGAAGAATTCCTCCGTTTTCTGTTTTGGTAAACTGATAGTGAAACTGTCTGCTGTAGATTGTGATGACACTTAAAGTCTCTTATAAAGAAATATCTCTTCTGTACCTTATGCTGATGATATACATTGCCGTTTTTGTGTCTGTAAACATTATATTATTTCACTGTCAATTTACGTCACATCACATTTCTAAGTGCTTTTCAAGGAGAACAACGCAAGTCGCTAAGGCCGGATTTGGACTTCAACACCTGCCTTCAGAATGAAAGACTTGAACCTGAAGGTTAGCCAGTTTCAAAGGTGTACTTTTATACACAGTCTGATATTTCTAAATTTAAAATGTACTCGATTAGTGCGTTAGTGACTGACAATTAGAATAGTTGCATTTCTAACCTGTTGGCGACACTCTGGGAAATATTTTCTCAGTTAGACGGACTATCCCGTAGATGGCATTTTACAAACTGATATATTATGAAGATGACACTTTTCAGCCACCTTATTATAGGCACAAGATATCTCAAACAGATGACAGGTTTCAAAAGGTATATTATAGTTATGTGAAAGAGTACATAGATAGTACATTCCTAGAGTAAATATTTCAAAAAAGTATACCTGTCATCGCATCTTGTGCAGCCCATGGATGACTAATGACATCATTTAATTAATGGGCTCAATATATCCCATAAAAGACATTGTAAATCCAGTGTTAGACTGTAGCGTATATAATAACAGGACAAAAATTTGAACAGAAAACACATTTCTTTATTAAAGTAAGTTAATAAATAGTATCTTTACACGAAACATACGTATTCCATAGGAGGCAGAAACCACAATTAGCCATAAATCCTGTAATAGAGTCACAGTCAGAGAGCACAGTTCTCTATTAATCGCAAAATATATTACACTCCAGATGAGGTAGAATCCATAATTAGATATACATCATGTAATAGTCACAGTCAGAGAGCACAGTTGTCTATTAATTCCCCGATTCCGTTTCATTCCATACAAGACAGAGTACACACTTATCCATAAATCATACGTTACTCTCATAGACTGTTTGATGCAGACGACAACATTAATCTAGAAACCACATCAATTGTTACACTCCATATAAAGGGAAGTAATTATTATTGAAATCACGAAATACAACCTCATTACGCTTGATGCGGGTGGACAACATTATATTAGAAAAGACATGCATAATTACATTTGATAAGATAAAGGGGACATAATTATATAAGAAATCAACTGATAAAAGTTCTTGCCTACTACACGCATATTCCAAGTTCATTATTACGTAGGCAGGTCACATGTCACTTTAATGTACTATTCTTTTAATCACGTAAAATATTGAACTAACACTGATGAGTCATTCCTTTAAACACGCAGCCAGAAACATTACTATATTGCAGTGAAATGCTGAGACAAATCAGCATAACTGAATTCAAGACTTGAACTTGTTTCTTGACCACGTTCACCAGGATTGTGAGTCACTGGACTGATTGCTCTGCAAACAAATCACGTGAACGATTTATTTAATATAATTTCGGGTATTTATTCGTTTATGACAGCTAGCTGATACAAATATAAAATAACCGGAAATAACTAAGCTACTTCTACCTGCAGTTTAAAGTATAAACACAAAACCTAGAACAGTGATTTCCACATCGCACAGCTAAACCAATACCTCGATGGATATTATTGATGGGGACAAAGTCGGAAAATGAAAAGATGGGCGAGTATATCTGTCAGTGAATAGAACCATGGCTGATTTCCATTACTTTGGTACCAGAAATAGAATGGAAAAGAATCTTGGAGATAGTTTTTATTTTACCTCCTGCACAGCAGGTTTCTGCAGAAGGAATAATTAGTTAATACACATACTTGTGACCTAAATTCATCTGTCGTTACTATAGAACGTACTTTCCTAAGACAATTTAATTGCATTTGACTCAGTTCCCTTCCTAAGACCAATTAATTGCCCTTAGTTACTTTCCTAAGACCAATGAATTGCCTTTGACTTAGTTACTTTCCTAAGACAAAGTAATTGCTTTGACTTAGTCACTTTCCTAAGACAAATAAAATTGCCCTTTACATAGTTACTTTTTCCCGGATGAGGAATGGTGATGATGCGAAAGGAAAAAAACATCTAACAAAATTATTGAAAAAAAAAGGTTTCCGCTCGGATATATGGCAAACTGTACATCACTTGCGGGTACAAGATGTGCAGAATTAGGAAAAATACCCAGGTGCAATCTCTGCAAACAAGGACACGATATATCACAAACATTTTGAACTAGGATATCTTTTCTGCAGATCTACTTGGAGAGGGTGGAGGCGACTTTTGACTCTGAATTGTTTATTAATAAGGACATATCCTACTGATTCTTAAGTGTGCAGGTAAAGTTTAATGAAGGAAAAGAACTTCATTTTCTCATAGATCTCATGGGGAAATTCTAACATACTTGATTAAATTGAAATTTCTACATTACCAGGCAAAAGGCACTGTCTAATTTATCTGGATAAACCGAAATGTCTAAATTAAATAGCCAATGGGAAATGTCTATTTTACCTGGTTAAAGGGAAATGTCTATTTTACCTGGCTCAAGGGAAATGTCTATTAACCTGGCTCAAGGGAAATGTCTATTTTACCTGGCTAAAGGAATATCTAAATTATCTGGCTAATTTGAAATTCCTAACATACCTGGGTAAAGTGAAATTTCTAATTTACCTGGCTAAAAAGGACTATCTAACTTTCCTGACTGAAGGGAAATATACAACATACCAGGCTGAATGGAAATTTCTGATGTATCAAGTTAAAGGGAAATGGCTAACTTGCCTGGCTAAAGGAAAATGCCTAATATACCTGGCAAAATGGAAATATCTAACTTACCTGCTAAAGTGAAATTTCTAACACATGGCTAAAGGGAAATGTCTTATTTACCCGGCTACTGGGAACTTTCTATTTTGCCTGGCTAAAGTGAAATGTTTAACTTATTTCTCTAATGGGGAATGTCTCACTAACCGACTTACATGATTAGTGTGAAATGTTTACCTTACCCGGGGAAAGGGAAATGTCTAACTTAACTGTCTAATGGAAAATGTGTAACGTACCTGGATAAAAGGAAATATCCTACTTACCTGACTTATGGGGCAAATGTCTAACTTAACTGTCTAATGGAAAATGTGTAACGTACCTGGATAAAAGGAAATATCCTACTTACCTGGCTTATGAGGCAAAATCTAACTTAACTGTCTAATGGAAAATGTGTAACGTACCTGGATAAAAGGAAATATCCTACTTACCTGGCTTATGAGGCAAAATCTAACTTCCCTTGCTAATGGTAAACGTCCAACGTACGTGTCTAAAGGGAAATTACTAACTTACGTATCTAAAGGAAATTGTCTGACATACCTTGTAAGCGGGAATCTGTGGCAGTGATATTACTGGTCGTTTGATAGTGAACTGTAACAAGAAATACAATTGCATTATGTGCTATAACATTGTTACATTCAGATGACAGATAACAGTTAATTGGATCCTGAATAAGAAAAAACGTCATTTTAATTTATTTTAAGAACTAAAATATATTTATAATAATAATGAAGACCGAATGAATTCCATTACATAAAATTTATAACTATTTTTGTTTCTGTTCTTTTATCTTATATTTAATTTATTAGAATAGAATCGCGTATTTACAAATTTCCAGGACATGTGTCATTTTAAGGTGTATGGTTTGTGTAAAAGCAATAAAGTATGTTCAGTTTAGTTTACAAAAAAGTACACATAATGAGCTACTTGTATCAATGCAAGTGGAACTATCCCAATTTTTATTTGAATGAGCTTACATCTAAAATAGTTTATCCGCTTCTTCTAATGACAGGTGCTAAAATTGAACAAAGCATTAATAAGTGGGATATTTAATAACATACGGGCTGATCAGTGTCCAGCTGATTGTAGAGAAAATCCCAGGAGAAGTTTGATGACTCTGCAGCATCTGTTAAAATGTAACAACGTATTCATAAAAAATATAAATAATAAATTTGTGGACATGTTCAATTTCTGCTTACATTATAATACGTTTTTTTATAATTAACAGCTGTGAATAGTAATAATTTGTTCAGCAAAGTTGATATTGATTGTATTTATGTATTCATAAAAGATGAGAATATTAACGAGTTTGTATGATGTAAAACTGGCATTAAATATTATTTTTGTTATAAGAGATGTGAATGTTTATTATATCTGCATGATGATACAGTACTAATAAACTGACATTTAATTTCTCTATAAGTGAGGTAAATACTCATGTTTAAGAATAATATGGCTATTTGTGTTTATTGTGTATTCTCTGATCACTAAATGTTCTTGAGCACAGATTTCCATCACTAGTCGATTTTAATATAAATTAAAGATGCATTATGCTAACCTTTCTTGTTAAATCCTCTAAATGAATCGTCCCAGGGCGACCGCTCAAAGTCTGAGCGTTTTCGATGTCGGTCGTATTCGTCCTTAGACGAAGCGGTCGACCTGGCGTCTGGGCTGTACACCCCCTTCCATGGACTCCAGAAAGGGTTCCGGGTGGGTATAGAACGTGAGAACACTGCTGACAGATTACTATGCCTAAAAGAGAAAATGTGCAATACGACATGACTATTTGGTTATATGACACGACTATTTTGGTTATATGACATGAATATTTTGGTTATACGACATGAATATTTTGGTTATATGAAATGAATATTTTGGTAATAAGAATTGAACTTTCTGGTAATATGACATGAATATTCTGGTAATAAGAATTGAACTTTCTGGTAATATGACATGAATATTCTGGTAATAAGAATTGAACTTTCTGGTAATATGACATGAATATTCTGGTAATGTGACGTGAACATTTTTGTAATATAACAGGCAGGATGAACATTCTGTGTACAAGTCTAGTATCCATGACGCATTAAGTACCTCGATGAATAGACATTTAAAAAACACAAATTTGAAATTTCGTTATCATAATAATACTTAAACAACAAATTAAGAGACTCAAGCAGATACTTTAGGAAGGGCTGGCAGGACGTATATATGTAAATGTAAAGCTATGCATTGAAGTGGATTTTAGGGGAATAACATGTATCTTGAATAATCAAAATTAACCATGTTTCTATCTGCACACGTTTAGTATGCTTCCTTTTATAAAAAATATGAAAGGGTAGGCAGGTTACAGGATGCACAGAGCCGACAATGACAATACTAATTATATTCAATACCTTAGTGACGACAAACACAGCAGGAGATGGCAACACACACGTCATGTTTACAAGTGAGACTTTATTTTATGGCGACAGAGTCACATCGGTGACTCTGTACACCCCTTCCGTCTCTCTCCTCATTCTACTTGGTTTTATTCTTTCGTGAACTCTATCTCCCCTTCTGTCTCCGCCCTAAACCACAAACACACACACGCACGCACGCACATCCTTCCTGTTTGCTTATTAGAGGGGAGGGAGTGCTTCCAGTTTGCGTCAATTTAGGGCTTTTGGATAGAGAGGTGGATGGAGGGGGAGTTCCAATGTATCATTGCAAGAGGTCAAATGTCGTCTTTGTCTGCAGTCGTAGGTTGGTTATTGGAGTATTTTGTTTTCCTTGCATGTCTCTGTCATATGATGGGAAATCCCTCCACATATTATATATATATGATTGAATAAATTTGATTAACATAATAGCTAGTCTAAGTAGAGATGGATGTGCTTTCAAATTATTTCTTGGTAAGGTGAATGAATCCCTCCCCTCACCCCACCCCCCGTATTTTAACGGGTTGTAAAAGGAACTAAGAAGACTCTTGGCTAAAGACGGTTAAAAAAGTTTTTGTACTGTGTGAATGGTTAGGTTTTATTAGGAATGTTATGCTATTTTAAATATGTCTAACTATTTTCGCTGCAGACTCACATGCCAAATTAAGTATTTATTAAGTTAGTAATTTTCAGTATATTTAGGATCTGCAGTTATGTTTCTTTCAGCGTTTGTATCTTACTTCTTAAGTATATTGTGTGGTTTGGGGTGCCTGCTAATGAAGTGATTATTTGA